>JBBPRP010000513.1:0-13646 GCA_038093135.1 Leccinum longicurvipes
GGTACGGATGTGACGAGAACATACAATGGTTAACTTCCCTTGGGGATTGGAGACATTCTCCCTAAGTTTTGATCACGGAGTATGCAGGCACAAAATAATGGATGACTTCGTCTTGAATTACAGTAGAAAGTAACACCCGCGTGGTGCAAACCCATTGGAACGGCTTTCATGCGCCAGCGTCTCTCATCAACCTAGCATCTACATAAAATTACGGAAGGTCCCGCATCGTGGACAGAATGCGGGACACGGGTCTCCGTTCCCACTGTCTGAACCAAGTTCGTCGAGCCAGCGCGGACGTGTCAAGAATGTGCGCCGTTAGACCTAACTGTCTGCTGGTACCTGGCCATTTGTCACAACTTTGATAATTGTCAATACTTCAATAATTTGACCACTTCCAAGAATCAACACCGTAACTTTACAAAAACCAATCCTCCCATCATGATACCCAGGTCATGCTTATATTCAAAATCAAAATCTGAACCTGGCTCAGAAACGTTCGTCATGGGTATCTTCCTCAAAAGAACGATACCAGGCCTGCCAGAACAGCTGTTGCAACACCGAGGACGGTCACCACGGCCATATTTTTCCCACCACCAATTCCAGCGCTCGCCGCAGATGAAGATGTCGCGTTCGAAGATGTCGCCGTTGGCGATGGAACGCTTACGCTCGCCGTGATGTTGGCACAGCCAGAAGTTGCGTTACTCGGAACTGTCGCATCGGCGGAGAGCGTCAGGTCCGCACACTGGCAATTAAATTGATCCACGGGTCCCGTCGTGAATAAACCGTAAAAACTAACCTGATACAGAATGCCGTCACCTCCGTCAAAGATCACTTGAATAGTCACATTTGCTCCATCCTCGATGCCAGCGACGCCAGACGCAGAGACATTAATTGGGAAGCAAAACTTCCCTTCTCCAGTTGTTTGGAAGTACGGGACAACCATCTGATACCCCGAAGAAGAGTTGAAATCCGCGAATGATGTTGGGTTCTGATCAGTAGAGATAATAACACCGGCTACAAAAGGCGTTAATCTATCTGGCGGGTGACATGGAGATAAAACTACCAGTCCATGTCGTGTGTTCGCTGTTAAGATCAATTATCGCGTTGCTGAGGGGGAACACAGTACGATTGGAGACCGCATTGGTATACCCGTCTAGATTAACCATCATTCAGGGTAATCACCACTAGGCATTGGCATTGTCCGCACCACAAAAGGTAGGCTCTGAATTTTGGACAAATGGTCCTCTGGGAAGGGGATATTGCAACTGGAAGTGAGCATTCACAACAGCAGCGAGCGTGGTAGCGATAACAAGAGTGATGAAACACATTTCGTTGTGGGTAGCAAGCGGTCAGAAAGAAATTCTTGTCTGTAGTATTACTAGCACCTTAATGGTTGGGGTATTTAAATAAACAATGACAATTAATGGCGTCTGCGAAAAACTTTTTTCACTTGAAATTGGTCCTGTTTGGTTCATTCCCAGGACACTTCGATGTTTCAATCTCTCACAGGTGCAGCGCTCAGCTTGTACTGTACAATGCACCGTGACGTGCCTCACTTGGAGGCCGTCGACGTACCCGAGACCGTATATCCCAGTTTCAGTTTCAACTTCGTCGTTACATTCAGTTGTTGTCTGATCAAGCTTCTCAACAAGATCACAATGATGTTACTTTCTGGTTTGCTGCCAGCCATCAGCCTGGGGCGTGATTTGAAATCTTAACCATCAGTTGTTGGTACCCTGTGCTGCGTGTGCTCAACTTGTGTTCGACGGTTTCGGGTCTGAGATCTGAAGCTTGAAGGATAGTCCGACAGAAGAACGTCAGAATACGAGCTGGATCTCTTGCGTGCCCGGCATTTCTAGATGGCACAGAAGCCTGACTTCGATTTTGAAACACGTATCGAAGACGACATATACACAACTTAGAGAGGTCAAGTATCCATCGTGGTATTAATTACAAGCGGTGAAATGTCAAGCAATGAGAAGACGTGCTACTTGCGACCAATCCGACCAACCAAAAACTCTCCAGTCCCAAGACCAAGGATGATAGATAAAATATACGCTCCATTGAAAGTCCTGTAGGCCCTTGTTTCAACTCGACACATAAAAATTAACCAAACCGGACTCACATGACAGCCAGCATCAGAGCATACGCAAATGTCGATTGGATGCCTTGAATTACTCCACGCGGGATATCCTCCGATAGTCTGAAGGGACGTATAAATCTCTTGCGCACTATAGTAGCACTGTCTGCAGAGCGTTCGACGCTCGCTTCCTTGTCGGAACTACATCGTACGATTGTTCTGGTTGCTGGTTAGATTTCGGAAGTAAAAGAAGTAAATGATCAGCGAACTTAGCCCTCCAGTGTAGTTCTTGAGCCCGCCGATAGGCGGCAAGGCAACGTTCCAGGATGGAAAACAGAAAAAATCCTATCGAAGCACCCGCGATCGCGCCGTGGGACGAAGGGGCCCAAGCCTGGAAGACGAGGTAATCTGTATTCCCAAAATGCAGGTATGGAGTCATGCCCGTTGGCATGCTATCAGTCGAGTTGTTCATAGGTGTCTAGGATGAAGACACGATAGCGGGCCAATGAGTGATCGAGAAGGACACCGCCGCCGACGACATGGGAAATTCCCATGTCATCCCCACACATTTAGAGCGGAGCGTCGGGGTCTAATATGAGGGCTTAGGTCGCACCTTATTTTGAACCCCGACGCTTTGTCATGTCGTTGGCGGCCTCGGTGTCTAATCGACGAGCGGACAACGGACACCCGTCGCCCATCTAGAATAGCAATAGTACCGCATCACCATGACCTGTCATGGGTACAGATTCCGGTTAGACTTACATAGATACATGTGACGTGTGAGTCCCTGTGGGGTTAACCCGCATGGTTCCTCATCCGCCCAGGTGTCCTGTGGATGATTGATGAAGTGCGGACGGCCAAGTACATTCCTTTTGGTTGTGTGCTTGTCATGTCTATTGAATTGAATTGACTTGACCAATCGTAATCAATCTTGAAGTATTCCAACTGAACTACGAAGGCACTTGACTTCTTTCCAGGTATCAATCTTGATGCACTAGATAGCCATTGGGTGCTGCAACGAGTGCATGATAAATCCCTTCGAGGTACAATGGGATTGATGCAAAAGAAAGATCAATCAAATCATTGAGATCCGGAACATCTGCACACCAACAGCTCTGGGAGAGAACTAAATCAGTCCAGGCCAGGTCATTAATCGCCGGAGAGTCGAAAAGAGAGGAAGAAATCTAGCTGTCTCCCAGCTATTAGCAACAAGCAGATGGCTACATTTCTGGGTCAAAAGAATTAAAACAGATGGGAGAGGGGGGAAGGTTTCGTCGCACCCGAAATCCCGATGTTCTGCTCCAAACGTCCGGGAATGAGATGATAAGACATGCACGGAAGGTTTATCTCGGTTCCAGTGCAAGTAACTAACCGGCTAACCATGATTGTAACACGGCTAGGATTCAGGGAATGAACTGAACCTATCCAAACCAGCTCATGATCATAGCGTCATGCAAACCATAAGTAACAAGGGTTATTTCTATGGCAGTGCCTATACTGTCAGTCAGGTGATGCCAGCGAAGTCAGGTGATGGCGGATGCTGGCAAACAGTGAGGCAGATAATACGATGGTCGACGACGCGAGGAGCTTGAATGGCCAGTCCGTGTGGTCAACATAAAGAGAGTGGGCTGGGTAGCAGGAGTAGAACCGAGAGAATGCATCGTGCTTGTCCAGCACTTGCTGGTGATAATGATCAGCGGGACGATGCAACACAAGTGTTCCGAGAACTGCGCTCCCACTTGTGTTGCTGCGTGTCGCTGAAAGAGGATCAATGCATATTGTGGAGAAAATACAGAGGGAATTGCTGTGTGATGAAGTTTGAGGCAAGAAGTCAGGATGGAAGAAAGTGAGTGAGAGGACGATAAAGGTGCTGCGGCATTTTTGCTGGACTATTAATAATCGAAAAATGTCGACTGGAGAGCCCCTGACACTCCAGCCCTCAATTACTTACATAAGATCTTAAACGACTAATATACTAATCAATTATAAGGTTTGATGAGTTGCGGTTTCAAACCCCACATTTACTGTGTACTTGGTTCCCTGTACTATGTTACAATATCAAATATTTTTGACTAGTACTCAAAATGCAGAAAATTGGTTCATCCTCATCACTTTTTTGACGTTTTAGGTATGAACGGTCACCTGAGTTTGAGGTGCAGCCCTCGAACATGCCGCATCGATGGCAGTGCAGCAGATCGCGTGTGCCGCTGTAAATCCGCTCCGTGTCAATATGAGCAGGAGGGGATAAATCAAACATGGATGGGAATGAGATGGCCAGTAGCCTATTCGGCTACTACGTCCGCCCATGGCGGCCAGCAACGGGACGCCACAGACGAAACATGACTGGATGTTGGGATTGCGTGGAAGAGGCTCATCGACGACAATGACGACGTGATCGGCTGTTTAATCATGCACACCGTGTAGTATGTGAGTGAAAAAAAAAGTGCAGTGTGCGAAAATATATCGAAGATCAAGAAACGGGCCCGACCGGGGACAGCAAAGGTGGAGGGAGCGGAGGTCCACAAGGACACAGTAAACACTATCTGGCAGTTGACGTGTCGGATTTCTGCAGCCTCTTCTAATTATGCTTGAAAAAATTGCCCTTGTTTTTGTTCAGACACATGATGGAACATAAGTATAGCATCGCCCGTGAATGCGAATGTGCTTCTGATCAGCATGGCAAAGCTGATACATTTCAGAAGCTAGAAAACCAGTTACAATAGAGGACGAGATCCGGCGGGTGACCAAATAAATGGCAAAGGTGAATGTCCGTGACACGATCGTGAAAGCCACCTCGCTGGCACCGGCAGTAAGTCTGCAGGTGATTCAGATAAGTGCCATCCGATCCTACTTGCTTGATTCAGCGGGCAAAGCAGTAATCTTGTCCATGAAATCTCAGTCCCTTTCCGGTTGACTGCGAACAATCTAGCAACCGCGGTATAAAGCAAAAAGTTCGTAAATGGAGGGCGGCATTACGACCTGGGGGATGTCACAGAGACAAAGTTCTGATTATGTCGTCCAACATGCTGGGTGGTTCAGAAGTTTGATCAGAAGAGCATTATTGCAAAGCCTGGCATTCGAATCCTAACCCAATGCTACTGTGATCGATGTCTTAAGGCCTCACGTACCGCTAGTAATATGCTGCCTTTAGCCGTTTGCGTCGTGTCAGCTGTCACGGACGACCGTTCGCTCAAGATGTCAGATCGACATAACAACCAACAGGCCGTCATAAACCGTGCTGCAACTTGAAACATATATCATGCTTGTGGATAATCAAGGCGATTGAATACTACTGTCAGGATGGCAAACCAGATGAGACTCGGAACCGTTAAGATAAAACAAGTACTCCAACCTGGAATTTGACAGGCTGTTTACTAATCTGGGTATCACACCAGTCTCGACCAAGTACGGAGACTGCTAAGAGGAGGCTGTCTTGCACCACTGCTAGGAAGGACGTAGGCTGAGGAAACCAAAGGAGAGTGGAGACTCCGAGAGAGGCAGCTATATTGAATGATCAGCAGCACGATGCAGCACAAGTGTTCCGAGGACTGCGCTCCTACTTGTGCCGCAGCGTGCTTCTGACAAGAGCATCGATAACCTGTGAGCGCTTGAGTATTGAGGTGCGGCAATTTTGCTTCTAGGGTCGGAAATTGCCGATGCGAGACCCCTGGCACGCTCCTTCAGATGTTTTAGTACTAGTACTGTATAGCACTACACACTAAATCCTAATATAGCACCAAGTGTAAGTAACCGTGTAACTTATATCTCCAGGGAGTAAACACGAGAGCCACAACTCACAGGTCACACTCGAGTCGGTGAGGTAGACTGGTGACCGTCCGTCTAAAAGAGGCAAGCCGTCGATAGTCTGTGAATCCGCTCAACCCCCTTTGCACGGATGTACGCACTCAGCGTTGACACGGCTTAAGAGATCTAGAGTGGATAAATTTGTGGTGTTTGAATTAGTTACTTAATGTGGTATATTACAATTTAGGTTACTAGGAGGATGGTGACCTCGAAACACTCGATGGAGCGTGGACCCCTGGCATTCCTGTTCCCTTATAACTGATGGGAGCAAGTAACACATTCACTGTAATGGCACGGACAGTGCTGATTAACGCTTCACGCTCGCCTCGAACGACCCTCCTCGCGCGTAGGGTTGCGTCGCCGTCTTGGCAGTATTTGGCTCGGCGCCGCTTCTCCGTAGCCAACGACGACCAGGCTCTCAAAGCCGTTCGCAAGCTCAATGACAAGCTGCAGAAGAATTGGAAAGGCCCTATTCTTACTTATGAACAGCTGAAGCCGAAAACTCTCAGCCCTAGTAACGTACGGTCTTGCCTGTTCCGCTCTCCTTGACTTTTGAGCTAGCTCTCATCCAGGATGCCTACTTGATTGATGTCCGGGAGCCCAACGAAGTGATGCGGGGGTCCATTCCCTCATCCGTGAACCTCCCACTTTCGGTGCTTGCCAATTCCTTGAACTTGAACGCTCAGGCTTTCCGTAGTCAACACGGCTTTGACAAGCCAAGTAAGACCCAGGAAGTTGTTTTCTACTGCAGAAGCGGCAAGAGAAGTGCCTCGGCGTGTGACATCGCCAGAAGAAATGGCTACGAAAAGTACGTACCCCAATGATCCAATATATTCCTCACGCCCAACACAACTCTTGCATAGCGTCATCAATTACGAGGGTTCTTGGCTCGATTGGGTGTCTCGGGAAGGAGATGGAAAGGGCTCAGCCTGAGTTTCAGGACCCAGCTGTTTTCTTGATTGATCGAAGTACATGACCAATGTAGTCAATAGATTGCTAATCCGCCAGCTGTGAAATAATGGGTAGTGATTGCTTCTGGTTTACATAATTTTCCAGCTTCGTCCTCTGTTCAACTGACATGACGAATAACATACATTCTATCCATGCACTCGTGCGCCTCCTCAAAACGTCCACCGACCCACCCTCCACCCCAGGACCCTCGAAGATAGAGATAGCCTGTCTGGCTTGGTCAGATGCGTCCCTGCACGCACCAAACAAGGGTGAAGTTATCGGGGAATGGATACTCAACCTGCTTGGGCAAGCAAAGAAAACGCACCGCGGAAAGGATGCAATTTCCAGCTCTAACTTCATCGCAGATTCTAGGTATTGGACCTTACTTTCCGATGTGCTTTCCATCCAATCCACGACAGCCGCACGACCCGCAAAGACATGGCTCCTTCCATTGCTCAGTCGCCTTCAGTTCGATGCGATCATTGTTGAGCTGCTCACTCTTCGCTCGTCCCAAGTACTTGCCCCAGCTCGAGCTGCACTGTCTGTCCTTTGGCCCTTGGCAGAGAAGAAGATTGGTATTGATGCACTTGGGGAATGTCTGCGTGCTGTCCTCGACGCTTGTGCGGAATGGGAACGTGTGGACGAAAATTTATGTTGGATCTGTTCCGTTATTGTCAGCACATACAGGAACGCGTTCGCAAATGCAGGGAACAAGAAAAAAGTGAGTGTCTCGTCGTTGGTCGTTGGTCAGTTGTGGCCAGGCCTTGGTAATTTCCGGTCTCAGGACTGAATACATCTCTCATAATCATCCAGCTCTACACTTCCTTTATTACCACCCATCTTTCTTCCTGGCTTTCCACTATCCACACCGATCCTTCCCTCGTTGGTTCTTCGTCTGTGAAACAGCTTCAAGACAGTATATATGCTGCAGGTACAGACACCCTCTTCTCTGTCGATGTTCTCAAACAGCCACTTGATACGCTGTTTGATGCCTTTTCTTCGTCCCCGTCACTCATTTCATCACTCCTACCCGTTCTCCCGAGACTATTCACGTCATATCTGAACGCGACGCATAAGCATAGGTTTACGCTCTTTGTCTCAGCAACTAGCGCCATGGGCGGAAAAGAGGAACTTAGGGAGAGCGGGATGAAATTTGTGGGAAGATGCTGGACTCTCGCCGGAGGTTCCGCAAACCTTCGGGAGGATTTCGAAGAGGAGAAGTGGAAGGCCATCATTGGTGTTTTTGAGATCGTGGCAAAAGAGCGGCTCTTTGTCGCCTATTCCCTCAGTAGCCATATCGATGAGGCAAATGGCGAACTTAGAGGGGAAATCGCTTTGAGCAACGCGAGGGACAAAGCCGTCGAGATTCTGGAAACTGTTGATCCCTCTTCCGATGGTAAGTTGATTGAAGGCCTTTGCTCCAGTTGTGACCCACGTGAGCAGGATATCGGGCAATTCAAGTAATTCTGTCTACACAACTCTTGGACGTACTTGTTCGGATTGAGTATGACTTTGTGGGATCTGTTTTAGAGAGGATAATTTCTGCCCTAATCAATGCGAGTAGTCTTCGTTTATTCTTTATGTAACTCCAAATCTGACCTTACTATTAGATCTCACCGCCACTCAACCTCATAACAAAAATATCCTCAGAATTTCTTACTCACGTTCTCGAATATCACATCAAGACACGCACAGTGCACACATACGCATTGGCGCTTCTAGGTGCTGCGGCTGCGAGCTTTTCCACTGTCATTAGTCGGATATCGTCTGGTCCGCCTGCGGCTAGGTCTTTTCCCCTCTCGGAACATCTACCTGTTCTTTCCCATGCCCTACGTACATCATTAACACTCACCCAGACTGCACCTCTTGCGATTGCTGCACTTCAGGCTGTTGAAAGTGCTTGGAGCTCCCTCAAGCGTGCACACCCGGAAGCGGAGAGGGTTCCTAAAAAACAAAAGGCCACCGAGTTTACAGATAAGGGTGGACCCGAAGAACAAGTTCAAGCTGCGGCGTTCTCTTACACTTGCCGCATTGCAGCAACGATTCTCTCCAATTTACCTGTGAATGCATATACCAACAAAGGAGAACATTCTTTGGAACATTTATGGGGTGATGTTGGCAGATTGGGTTGGTCCGTTATTTGGGGCTCCCTCGGAGAACAGGTGAGATCAGGCGGGGAAAATGACACGCTGAAAGGTAGAAATGGCAACAAACGAAAGCATGCGGTCAAAACCGGCGAATTTTACCCTCAGATTATGCCCGCCGCCGCGCTTCGATTTCTTTATGACATTCGTTCTCGGGTATCTATTTTACTTGGGGACTGCGATCGACTTCAGGAAGCGAGTGTTAAAACTCTGTTGAACGTTGCACTGGATGAGGCATCGGATCCGGAACTGGTTCTTGAAACGGTGCGTAGATTACCTTCTGTGGCCCTCGACTTTCCTTATCCTATGTTTCTCACTACGGTACCAGATTCAAACCCTCCTGTGGCATATGTGGTACACGCATCAAGGCGCACTCGAGAAACAGATGGAGACACAACCAATTTTCACTGTAATACGTGACATTGTCACCAGTCGTCTCTCGTCTGACTCAAAATGGTCTGGTGATTCGGCTGCTCTCACTCGCGACAATCTGGCCCTCGCAGTCTTGTATGTATTGATGGATAGGTGGATAGAGGTTCTCGAGTAAGTTACCTTTCCTACGTAAGTAGATGTGGTGCAAGGCTTTCCTACTAACTATTTGGCATTCGATAGCGCGCTGACCTCTACGGAAATTCTTGAGAGTCTCATTCCACTTTTACTCTCCGTCCCACTTGACCTACATGGTAAGAATGTTGCGGGGAATTCTAATGAAAATTCTCAACAGCGAAACCACGTTGTTGTCACACTACGTAGTATTCTTCTCAACCTCCTACGAAGTGCGCAATTCTGGGAACTACATAACATCCGAGGTCCGTCGCACCGTCGTCCAGCTCCACTTTTTATCCAAGTCCGATTTATAGCCGTGTTTCTATCATCTGTATTGACCTTAACCTTACCCCTCTCTTCGTACCATTTCCCCACCAATGCAGTCGAGCTGCCTTCACCCACCTCAGCAGCTTGGTCTGAGTTGGCTATCGCGTGCGATACATACCGACTGCTTCTGTATGTACCTCCAGAATATCTTACACGGCCTGTGCGTACCGAGCTGGTGAAGAGGGCCATGGCTGGGGACGTTCAAATTTGCAAAGTGTTAGAATGTGGAAGCGGGCAGAGGAGTAAAGGAATCACCAATGCTATTCACACGGAGGAATTAAAGAATTGGTCTTGCCGACTGACGTTCGTTCGGTTGTTTCTACAGCGCATGGTAGAGTTCCTACTCACACACAATCACATGGTAAGTTTCATATCGTCCCTCTGAGTTGTGCTCACGTTATTCATTTCAATGTGTATGAAAGTCTTCCTTGGCCTTTGTCAACCATCTTCTCAGCTCTCCAGCATGCATATTTTCCACTTCACAGGTTCTAATGGATGTTACCCTCGATTTGATTCAGTTACACGCTGTGTATGACCCGGCGCTTTCATCTCTATATAGTATGTATACTAACAGTTGCTTTTACCTTAGGAGTCTCTTGCGCTCGCAAGAGTCAGAGGCAGAAGAATCCATTTCCAATATTATATCCACGCTTGGAACCGCTAAACCGTTTTCACAACCGAACTTTCAAGAGACGTGGACGCATGTCGTCATCCAGTCAAGCGTCCTCAAGTTCATCGGGTATCTGACAAGTAACTTTGATCCCGCTAGGTACGTTCTCGTGATAAAACTTGTATAAGTTTGTCGAGCGGTGAATGAACTGTAGCATATCGGATGGGATTAAACAGTCCTTGAAAACACTTGTTGAGGCTTTGGAGTCTGCACTCTCGCCACAGGCACAAAAGTTGGTGGAAAGCCATACCACGATGCCAGGTCGGCTCCTCCCCAATGAAGGAATCGACGCGTGGTCTCGGATGTTGTCGTTGACGCGTTGGCTCGGAATGAATCGTGCGTCCATTATGGTCATCTAGGTCTAGTCAACGTTGATAACTTGCTTTCAGCTCAAGTTGCTGCGATTCCGCTTGGGTTGAAATTGGCGGCCCTAACGATTCGCACCCAAAATTCTATAGGACTGGGTTCTAAAAGTTGTTCGAGCGTCCTCGGGCTCTTGTTTGAGGAGCTCCGGTGTATTCCCGACATCTCGCATCGTGTTCACCTTGATGTTCTGGTTAGTTTCTACGTAGTCAACGGTGGGAACTGGGACATGGACGCTTGCGTCGCACAAGCCTCAAGGAAATTGACCGTCCAAGACTTTACTCATTTATTAGATATTATCGCAGAAGCAATGGAGGGAGGTGGACTCCAAGTGGGCAATCGAGAACGTTTAATCCGTCTCGGAAGGGTTATGTTGCATGACGCACCCCAAGGTAAATTCGTCTTCATTGGCATGGCGTTCATCTTTCCGACAAAAGCCTGCAGGCACGCTCAAGATCATTCAAACGTTTGCGACGCGATGCTTTAATCTATTCGTTGATCGAGAAGAGATCCATGGGTGTTCGTCACATCTAAAATTGCATTGCCTGGAATTTATTGCCCGGCATTGTTCAGATCGGGTGGGCATTCCCCGACGTGGTTCCAGACGAGTCCGCTGACGTGTGATGACAGCCAGCGGCCATTCGCTCCGTCGACCTCGGCAGTATATGGTCGTTCCTGCACAAAACGCTCTCTGGTTCCTCAGAGCACGACGCTACGACCGTCTTCCCCATTTTCCATCACACCGTCACCATCATCGGTGCACTCGTCCGACTGCGACGTGACCTTGTCGTGCAAACCCTCCCTCATCTCAGCCTCGTCCTTTGCCAGCTGATGATGCTTACCCGCAAGATCCGTCCCCAGCTTGGAGCCAAACAAAGCAAGATCGTCACCGACACGTTCCCCTCTTGGCTGTCTGCATCCCAACCTCTGTCCTCGGACGATGCGCGCGCGCTGGCGCGTCTCCTCACCTCGCTCGCCACCAAAACAGTCCCGCGAACGAACGCCCACGCGCCGTCGACCGAATCGCAGAAGGCGGAATCGCTGGCCAAGCCGTTTGCGAAGCACGCGTCATACGTCCTCGTCGCGTACGTGGACGCGTTCAACGATCCGTTGTGTATCATCGACGCGGAGACCAGGCGGGAGCTCGAGCAGGGTCTGTTTGCGTTGTGCGAGATGGTGGGGGAGCACAGTAGGGACGCGTTGATGCTATCCGCGCTAGATTCGGGTGGGAAGACGATCATGAAGTCGCTTTGGAGGGAGTATGAAAAGCAGCGGTACGTGGGCAAGGGCTGAGGCTCAGGTCGAGAGTCATTTTGTTGGCGAGGATGTCTAGACCACTCCAGGGAGAACTCGCTCGTCGCATGCACGCGATTATGTGCGTGGCAATATACTGGTTTGTTGAAGCCAGGGGTCGGTGGAGACAGTAATGTTTCCTTGTGTACATCTTCCGTCGTCACCTTGCTCACAACATACATTATTTCTATAAAGATTGAACAAGGCTGGAATCGAAAGTTCGACTGAGATAGTCTCGTCAACGGGGAACTCCCGGCCGAAACGATATAATATTAGTCAGTTGGATTGTCTTGATCTACGAAGCGGTTCGGAGAGCACATGTAGGTTCTGACAAAGCGCTCCATTTTCCACAACACAGAATACAACTTCGTCCGGAGGCCCGTATGGCAAAACGTATACCTCTACATTGGCTTGGTAGCCTTGACATATACGTCCCGGAAGAGCTTCCGTTTCTTGGGTGGTGCCTGATCGGGCGTCCAGCCCTCCTTTGCCTTCTCTTCCTTCAACATCCTCATGAGGTCAATAAAGTCTTCGATCGCTTGGGGAGAGGTCTGGATGTGAACCACAATCCGAGATCCGTTGATCTTGATGGGCTTTTCGAGCGCGGCGGCACGCTCTACGACCTCCCAATATTCCACGCCGATCGTGGACGGGTCGTAAAACAACTGTCGGAACCAGTCACGCCGTGAGAAGGTCGATCTAACCGTAAACGTCCGAGAGACGCACAATGCAAGTTTCAGCGGGACTGAGAATCCCGACTCCGATGGACTCTAGGCCTCGTTGCATGCGCTTTGCAAGCGCATGGACGCGAGGAAGAAGAGGAAAGTTGTACGTGAGCGCATAGGCAGCGCAGCCAACCAGGTAACCCGTCTGCCGCATTCCGCCGCCAAAGAGCTTTCTGAACCAACGCGCCTTAGTGATGAAGGCCTTCGGGCCGACTAAGCATGTCCCGATCGGTGCACCTGCCGAACGACAAGGAACGCTGAGGAGCTGGCTGAATGGGCACGAACAAAGTCTTACCGAGGCCCTTGGACAAACACAGGCTGACGGAGTCAAAGGGGTCACAAATCTCTTTCAAGGACAGTCCTGTCTCGATGGCGACGTGCCAGACCCGTGCTCCGTCGAGGTGCATGATAATGTCCCGAGCGTGCGCGTTCCTTGAAATCTCCCGGACATCCTCTTGAGGGATGATGGTTCCGTTGAGGGTATTCTCCAGGGCGATGACCCGCGTGGGCGCGCTATCAGATATCGGTCAGAGAACGGAATTTCGGCCGACGTGCATCAAGCAACCCCCTACTCACACGTGCACGTCCGTGCCAGAGACGATGCGTGATTCTATGTCTTCCCATGTCAAATGATGACCTAGCGAGTTGATGTCATGAGACGAGGATTCGAACGCCCCCATCTAGTACGAACGCACCGTTCTCGGGAAAGATGGGAATACTATTCGCTTGCGAGTGGAACGCTG
>JBBPRP010000514.1:0-13640 GCA_038093135.1 Leccinum longicurvipes
CTTCCATTTGCTCGTCCGGACGCTATAGCTGTACAACCCCGAATATTTTGGAGAGTCCCAGTCCCCGTCGACGACCCGACCCCCAGAAACATAGAGCACTTGGGCGTCACAGTCCATCACCATCTGATGGTCGAATATCAGCGGCGGACCTCCGGAGATCTGGTGTTCGCGTTCATCAGTGGTCACCGTCGCAGGCAAGCGCCAACGCTCACCGCCGTGTCAAACGTCAACAAGTCCCACTTGCCTGCATCCAACCCCCTCGTATGGTACCTATAAAATTCGGAGCAATAGGCCGTCGACCCCCTCGAGCCCGATCCCGACCCGGATCCCCCGACCCGCTCGCCGGCCCGTCGGAGCGCCTCCTCGTCCTCGGGCCGGACAGCGGGCATCACGTCCCCATCACCAAGCCGCCCGAGCAGATAAATACACCCCGACCTTGTATCGAACACCATCTTGTGACAGCTCCGGGGGATCGGCCCGTTCTTCTCGGGCGCGGTGCTGTGGCTGATGACGCGCCACCGCTCCGCGCGGATGTCGTACATCCAAAAGTCGTCGAGGGACTTGCGTCCGTCCCACCCCCCGAAGAGGTAGATGTGGCCGTTGTCGGGGTCTATGCACATGGCGTGTCCGCCGCGTTTGGAGGGGGCGTCGCCGTCTGCGTCGACGCCGTGCAGACGACGCCAGCGGGCGTGGGGTTGGCAGGATTGGAGGTAGGACTGGAAGAGACCGGCGGAGGAGGCTTGGGTGAGAAGCGCCTCTGCTTCGTCCCAGTTGCCCTGGAGGACCAGGGCGGCATGAAGTGATGTCACGATGGGGTGCTCAAATTGGATTTGGGAGCGGGAGAGGATGGATTGGTAGGGAGTCAGGAGCCGTCGCTCGCGGAGGTGTTTGAGGATTTGTCGGAGGATGACCGTTTCGCGATGCTAGAGGCGAGGATAGATGTAAGGATATGTGTGATCATGAGATTGCGAAACATGACTCGCCTCGTCGTAGCGGACGCGTATACGCTCCACATACGAGGGTTCTGCGATGGCGGCGACAGAGACGTGCCAGATGGAAATGTGGAAGCTCTGCCCGTGTGCTCTGCAAAGATAGTCAAGATGACGAGGACGGCACGAGAACGCTGCTCACGAGAGCGGTACGATCTTGACAAACCGCGTAGGAAACATCACGCCGTCTCTGTTGAGATGGGTGATGGAGAACGTCTCTGGGACGGAGTCGTCTCGGAGACCGGCGTGCAGGACCTGGATCATGTGGTCTGGATTGAGGCCAACGTAGAGTTTGAACTCTTTCATGTTGCACGGATGTTCTGGAAGGAAACACGCGTCATTCAGAGTAGGATAGTAGCTGTGGACGTACTTCTCTGAAACTGTGGCAATAAGAGTGAGCATGGGTCGCGAGACGTGGTGTACGACGTACCTTTCCAAAGGTGATGCTCTCTGGAACGCCACGATGTCAACATACGATCGGTTGAGAGAGAAGAGGCACTGAACTGACGACGCCCAGAGTCTCTAGACGGAGGAGAATCCACTGCTTCATGCTCGGTGGTTGTTGTGCACCGCTCCATCGACTGGACTGGTCCTGTGGTCTGTCTACGAGAATGTTTTCAGCGACATAATGTCCGCTGTGTTCAGAGCAACCAGCTATCGTGTATGGGATGGCTTCTACTGGGGGAGACATGCGTGTTACAGGTGGCAGTGCACCCAGTGCTCAACCTTGAACTTTGTCTCGGACCGAGAACTTGATGGGCCGTCCGAAGACGTCATTCAGGACAAGTCTAATACACTCGGACAAACCCAGTTATCGACCAGTGACTTCCTCGTCTCATCAACATCGTACATCAAACTGTAGTCCGCGGGGCCTCGAAACTTGCAGTTATAGATCCTCTCGTAAGAGTGGAAACCTCGACCCCAAAGAGTTCTTTCCCCTCAGTCCTGCCTTTTCAGACGAACAGGGGCGTGCTATCGATAGCATCCTTGGAAAGAAGGGGTATATGATAGACGTCGGAAGCTGCTTGAAGGGCACACGTCATCAGAGGCTAAGTGGGCGCAGATTTTCGACCGGGTGAGTCGAAATTCCATCAGAATACATTTTTGCTTCATTGACAATGTGATACTAGGTGTTCTATCTCGCAGGCCCGCAGGAATGCGCGGAATCATGGCGTTCCTTCTCACTTGGATGGCCCACGACAGGACACTGATAGACGGGCTACGCAAACCCGACATCATCCTAGTGCCGAGGCAGTGTCTGTTATAGCAAAACATACCGTTTGGTGCTGTACTGACCTACACCGAAATCAAAGAAACGGACAAAAAACAGAACGTCGATACAGCTGTACGGTAGTTTCAAGATTGCGCTGTTTTTGCAATTGCCTGCTAGGTCAACCGAGACTACTTCGGAGGCTCGGTCCTCGCTGGTCCATCCCTGATAGTTGTACTGCCACCCCGCTCAGTATTGACAAGTCTCCAGAGGCATTCATCAGAGCAGTAGTAATCGCATTATCTGCAGGTTATACAGATCTCGGCTTTGACTCTCTTCATGAACGACCCCAAGGGCGCATGGAGGATCGAGTTAGGCGGTCGTCAACTCACCATTACTCGCCGGATCTTCCTCCGGAGTGTCACCATGAGCGGACGTGGTACCCGAGTCGTGCTCTGTCGGGACAAGGACAATAGGCCTGACATTTTAAAGGATAGTTGGACCCCAGACGGAGAAACTGACGAAATCCTTGTTCACGATAAGTTCCAGACGCTTTCACCACATCCACTGGGTCCTGGAACGATGGCGGACATTTTTCGGGTAAGAGACAATTACGCAGTCTTCCGTGGAATTCGGATAATCGGGCCGGATCCGTTCAAGGTTTTACGCGACAGCACGCCATGGAAGAAGCTGCAGGAGCTGATTGGTTTAGAGTCCGTGAAACAGTCCGTCCGCACCATGTTCAGGCTGTTGGACACCAACTACCAGCGAAAGCTTGCGGTGAAAGAACCAATACAGGTGTCGCTGAACAGTCTTCCTCGGGTCTCCCGAGACGGGAAAGACGTCGGTCGCAAAGCTGTACGGTCAAATTCTCGCAGGCCTGGGCATGTTTTGAACAAAGGAGAAGGCGAGTCATTGACGTAATACCAATTCATTTGAACATTTTGCTGAGGTCTCATCACGTCAGTCGTCGTCAAAAATCCGTCCGACTTCGTGAGGGCCCACTTGGGTGAAATAGAAAAAAACACAAAGGCGATCCTCGAGAGCACGTGAGGAGGTACTTGTAATCGACGAGGTTCGTGGCCTGCTCAGTGCTTTGATGCTACGCTGATTCTTCGCGATGACCTAGGTCTATATGCTGTATAACAAGAGTTCAGTAAACTCTTATTACACCACTGTCATCGACACGATGGTCGCTGAAATCCAAAGTGTTCCTGGCGAAGATCGTTGTGTTCTTCTTCTCGGATACAAAGATCGGATGGAGGAGTTGTTCCAGGTGGGTTTATCGTGAGCGATCTCGCTTGCTGCACAACTAACATGTCATTGTGAACGGAACGTCAACCCTGGACTCGCACGCGGATTTGGTATAGAAAATGCGTTCAATGTCGAGGACTTGGCCGAATCCCAGTTCATGCAGATCCTCGAACTCAAGCTCCGACAGCAGGACTTGCATGCTTCGGAGGAAGCCAAGCGCGTCGCGGGCAAAGTCCTCCACCGAATGAAAGTCCGACCCAGTTTGGGCAACGCTGGCGAAGTAGACAACTTGCTTGGCCTGGCGAAAGCCCGGTACCAGAAGCGGATGGCGTTGCTCGCATCTTTCGAGACAATGAATGTCACGTTCGAACCTCAAGAATTCGACCCAGACTTCGCTCGGAGTCATGTGGCGTCCGAAAACCTCGATCGAATATTCGTGGACGTCGTGGAGTGTGTCGAAGTGAAGGAGAAACTGGGTGGTTAGTTATGAGAGGGTCGCTCTAGAAATGAGAGGGAATGGGATGGACATGGACGAGATACGAGAAGTGATTCCCATCAGCTTCATCTTCAGGGGACCACCAGGTACGCGTGGTTGGTCAGTCGAGCGAATAAAATGCTCACGTGGCCGACAGGTAGTGGCAAGACGACGATCGCGCGCAAAGTCGGACAAATATACTACGACGTGGGATTCTTGGCCTCTGCCGAGTTGGTCAAGTGCTCCGCGACGGACTTGACAGGACAATACGTGGGACACACGGGACCCAAGACCAACGGACTGTTCAACAAGGCTCTCGGAAAAGCGTTGTGCATCGATGAAGCTTACTGTCTCAGCGAAGGTCAGTACGCGAAAGAGGCCATGGAGGAGATCGTGGGGTTAATGACCAACGGGCGGTTTATGAACGAGCTCGTGATCGTCCTGGCCAGGTACGAGAAGGAGATGAACGATTTGCTCGAGACCAATCCTGGCCTTTCGAGTCGCTTCTCCCGAGGAGCTCATGTTCTCGAACTTGACTCCAGCGCAATGTTTAGAGCTACTCGACCAGGAACCGCGAAAGAAAAGAGTTGACGTTCCTGCGCTAAGGGAGGAAACGTCGCAGTCGTACATCAAGATACATGGTATCGTCGAACAAATGACTGTGCTTCTGTCGTTGTCAAGATGCTCGGAAAGAGGGTGGCCCGCCATCATAAAACGCTTTCGCTTCCGGCCAACGAGACTTTTCGGATCGTGCAAGGCATGCTTGAGGAGCAGCAGGCACGGAAGAGCACGGGACGCACGGTTATTTCCTTGGGTTCCATGCATCCACTATATAGCCCTCCGCGCCCGTCTCTTGCAGTTGCAGTTTTCCCGCCAGTTTTCCGAGCCGACATGTTTGCCCCCCCTGATGGAGCGAGAATCGCAACTTTGTCAGGGTCAAGCCCAAATCGCGTCCGTCGAGGCGGATTCTCGGCTGGAGTGCGATGTCGAGGCTGTACAACGTGACGCTAGCGTGTCCGACGCCAAGTGGAATTAATTGCAGAAAGAGAAGCAGGAAAGAAGACGTGTGTGGCGGAGGACCTGGACGTACAGCTGAAGCTCAAGGATCTGGGCCGCTGTCCGATGAATTTCGAGTGAATCAGGCAGGTGAACAGCTACTGGTGTGCGGGCGGTTCACACTTTGTGTCGCATGGTAAGATGACGTCTGGACGGATTGCCAAGCGGGCTCGAATTTAGATGTCATTGATTGACGATGAACGGGTTGGACACCCTTTTCCGCTCATCACCAAAATCACATTAGATAATTTATGTATAGTACTACACGAGTTGTGACTTTTGTTTTTGAAATCAATTGATTGGTAGCACGGAGACAGCGTCCTACAAGAATAAGGTGAGATGAGGTGAGTGGAGCAATCTTACAAAATGGGAAGGGGACTTTGACAACCATGGCAGGAACAAGCGCAGCATGCAGTGGGGGAGGGGGATAATCGCTCAATCGATTAGACGAACTGGAACCGCACACACGCCGGCTCCTTTTTCCTGTCACTGAGCACACATGACACCGCCCTCATCTCTTCCGGGAGGGGACACGGACGGCCGACGCATGGAACAAACATGATTAATCGATTGTAGCCCGGGTCCCACGCACAGACTCCCTGCATGTGCACTTTGTTTTGCTCTGATTTAGGGCGTGAATTCCAGCCACCAGGACCAGCGCAGTTACCTCCGAGTTCGGGTTTTCCTGAGAACTAGCAGGGGAAGACCAGCAACCAAACATGGGTTTTTTTTTTGTGAGACCTGTTTCCATCGTACGATGGAGACATGCAATGGGGTTTCGGAGGCAGATGCCAGTCCCCGACTCCCACGTAAGCCAAGTCAGCCAAATTCGAGTCTCGACGGTTCCAAAGAAAATGAAACATCATGATCCAAGACATTCGAGGTTTACACTACTGCCAATCGAGTAAGTACACAATACTTGGTATGGTATACAGTTCACACGGCCTCCTCGTCATCTGACTGCCGCAAAATGCCAAGTTTCGTTGATGTTGTTCGTGTCGCTCCTTGCGTCGTTCAGATTGCTATTGGCTTTCGTTCCATTATTTCTGATAAACGGACTTCAACATGACCATCAGTTATCTTCCCCCCTGACTTCGTACTCCCGCCGTCAGTATGCTTTCATTACCAATGTGTCTCCGAAATTGACAATGGTTACAGTGAAAGAGGGGCTTTGGCTTCATAGCCATGACATAGATCCATATGCTGGAGGTGTTTTCCGACATGTGAGTGGCAGGCCAACTCAGCAGATTATGACAGTTCATGTTATTGTGGTTCCAGTCTCCACTCTTTCTTGCTGTCTTTTCTACCGTGATACCACCACTACCCATCGTATGGGCATTGAGCGACATCATAGGCGCTTGGGCACTGGTCCGTATATGGCACGCCCGGCGACGTGTAGGCAAGAGCTCGGACGGTCGCGATAGTTTGGTTGCCGCAGTAGCCCTCTTGAATCCTTACCTCTTCCTCCCGTCTCTTGCGCTGTCTACGTCCACGTTTGAGAACACGGCGGTGCTTCTGGTACTCATGTTTGCCTCCGAAGGTGAGGTCAAGCTCGGTTATCAAGTAGTTTCTCGCTTACCGCTCACCTTTTGCATTGCAACAAATCGCTCAGGCAAGTCGTCGGCGGCACTCCTGGCCCTTGCGTTTTCAACCCACCTTTCGGTATCCACGTTGTTGCTACTTCTTCCGGTCCTTATGCTTCTTGCCACTTCTCCAGTCTCCCAGCTAGCCTCTCCGCAGGAATTCAAGGGTGATATGCGAATTATTTCCAAATACGCAGGCCAGTTTGTCGCCTTTTGGCTAGTCCTTTTCTGTGCTGCCTCCATCATAGTCGGCGGAGAGTGGGGATGGGTGCGTGAAACGTGGGGAGCCAGGTTCGTATTTCAATGGCGAATTGGTTCATACATGTCGTGTCTAAACGAACGACACCCTTGCTGCACCAGTTTCACCCTCCCTGATTTGACACCCAATCCGGGGCTGTGGTGGTATTTCTTCACGGAGATGTTTGACCACTTTAGGCCTTTTTTCCTCATGGTTTTCTCTGTATGTCTCTAATGCTTTCTGGTGCCGATCTTTTACCTGGAACCTGGTTCTCATACCTTTTCCTCTACAAAGGTGCACCTCGCGATTTACGTTCTGCCGATCTGCATCAAATTCCAGTGAGTTTGTCACGCTCCCTTTCCGCCCCGTGCCCCTAGACAACTTTTTTTTCAATCCACTTGATTGTTCTTTCAGACACGACGCGCTGTACGCTTCCTTCCTCCTCATCGGCATTCTCGGGATTTTTAAACCGTACCTCACCCTCACTGACCCTGGGCTCTTCCTGAGCATGTTCGCGCTCTTTCCAGAAGTATTTCCATGTACGCTCCCCCTGTCTCTTCTTACTGAAGCGAAACTCACGAATGTTCTTCATTGGTTGACGTACTTTCTGTATACTATCTCTGCGGTACTCTCCCTCGTTCTTTCCCTTCAAAAGACCTCCGCCACCCGATCATCACGACGCTCGTCCATGTGCACGCAGTGCTCCTCTTACCGCTCTTCCACGCGCTCTGGGTCACCGAAGGCAGAGGTAACGCCAACTTTTACTACGCGGCAACTCTGGTGATGGGTCTTGCGGGCGGAATGGGCACCGTGGACGCTTGTTTCGCCGGACTGAGGATCGCTTTTGGGGACATTCGATCCGAGGAGAGGGAGAAGTGGGCGGTCGTGCAACAATGAATGGACGTGGAGACGTCAAGGGCGGACTTGTGGGTTGCATAGCTTGGTCACCCAGACGCATGTTAGAAAGTGATAAACGACGCCACTACTAGGTGAAGAAAATGTCATGTACTTCACGTACTGTTATATACACTCCATCCGAGAAGATGAACACATTGCCGGAGCAAGCAACACGGGCGGTCGACGACGATGGTGTCTTTGCTGGATGGTCCTGGGTCCTTGTCGGTTAATCCTAGCCTCGCGTCTGTTCTGCTGGTGACTATGAGCATGCCGCGCCACGTATGCGCGAACACGATCCGGAGGTTATTGGATGATCTGACCAAGATCCACGACAGGTGGCACAAGGAGGAAGAGCTGGCGCACACGAAGGGCTTGATCGGGTTTGCGCAGCTGGGACTGTCTTCCAACCACGACGAGCATGCACAGCTTGATAGGTTGGTGCGTAGGGGGATTCCATTGGTGTATCGGTCGAGGGTGTGGCTCGAGTGCAGTGATGGGTTGGAAATGCGTGAGCCTGGGTTGTTTAAGAATTTGTTGCTGCAGGCCGAGGCAGATGTAGAGCAGGGGGAGGTGGCCAAGGACGTGGGCGGGCGTCATGCGTTGGTGAGGAACGAGATCGACAAGGACATTGGGTGGACGATGCCTTTGAACATTTTCTTTGGTGAGGATGGGGTCGGGGTGTATAAGCTTCATCGGATGTTGATGGCGTACGGTCGGTAAGTTGATTCGTTGTTGTTTTGGTTGGGTCGTTATTATTTCTTTTCAGACGCAACCCTGGGGTAGTAGGCTACTATCAAGGCATGAACCTCGTCACGTCGACGCTGCTGCCCATGCATGCGGACAAGGAAGAGGCATTCTGAGTCCTGTGCGCAATAATCGAGCGAATCTTGCCAGACGACTCTTTCTCGCCGTCACTGTTACCTTCGCGTGCGTGCCCGCTGGTGTTGCTGGATTATGTGCAGGAGATGTTGCTGCGGCTGCACACGCGGGGTGTACAAGCTTTGTCGGGTGTTGATGGCATACAGTCGGTAAGTTGATTCGTTGTTGTTTTGGTTAGGTTGTTATTATTTCTTTTCAGATGCAACTCCAGGGTAGTAGGCTACTATCAAGGCATGAACCTCGTCACGTCGACGCTGCTGCTCATGCATGTGGACAAGGAAGAGGCATTCTGAGTCCTGTATGCAATCATTGAGCAAATCTTGCCGGACGACTCTTCCTCACCATCATTGTTACCTTCATGCACGTGCCTGCTGGTGTTGCTAGATTTTGTGCAGGAGATGTTGCCACATTGCACGCACACTTGGTCGAGCTCGGCATAGACATTGTTGCGACTTGTTTTTCATGGTTCCTGTCGTTGTTTACATATTATTTGCCGATCGAGGCGAGTTTGCGTTTGCTTGTGTACGAGGGTCTGTGTGTCGGTGCTCACACTCGTGTTTCGTGCCTCAGGACACTCTTTTGGGTATGGGATGTCTTTCGCATGGACGGGCTGGATGTCTTGTTTCAGATCGCGCTCGCGATCTTGAAGGGCAACGAACAGGAGCTAGTCCAGTGCGAGCCAATCTCGGTGGTGTATGTCGCGTTGGAGAATCTGCCGACGAGGATGCGGCGGTCGGATAAGCTGCTGCGGCACGTTTTCTTTTCGGTTTTTCGTTGTCTTGTTTCGTCCGCTGACGCAGGGTATTTGCAGATGGAGTTCAAGCTGAGAACGACGGTAACGAACGCGGGGTTGGTGCGACGACGGGGAGTACACGTGGATGTGTTGCACTGTCTAGTGGTGTCTGGTGGGTCTGAGTCTGGACCTGGTGGGTTGTGAACTATGTAGCGGCGTTACGGAGTGTACGTATTGGTAGGATGAGGGTGTTCTCAGATGAACACGTTAGCGGTTTCTTTTCTTTTACGTTTTGTTGTGTTACTTGGATTGTTCCTAATGTCAGTGAACCTATGGACCTTTTTTGTTCCGTTTTTGCATACGAGTAAGTTAATTCCAACGTAGTGCTGTCCGATTTAGATACGTCAAACGACTTGGAACTTGAATTCACTTGGTCATGTCAGAGCGAGGAAAGCCAAACGAGATATCCTAGATGTCAAGCAGTTTTCGTCTGTGTGCACCAAAGTGGATGACTGAAAGCCCAGGATTACACTGACATTATGGACATGCAACAGTATCAAATTGGTGTGTTCAATTTTTACTTCCTTTTCTCACTTCCTTGCTGATGTGACCTGCATCCTGGATTTAATGCCAGTGTTTACCTGAAGTTTGATGAATATTACACAGTGCACACTTTGGTGGGGAGAACTAGCTGAAGGCAGAAGTTAGAGTATTTGTATGTACTGCAGGTGTGCCAGTGTGAATGTGATCATTCAAGCAGAAAATGAGGGTGACAAAATAGCTCATGATCATTTTTCTTGGAAGGAGACTTTGGAGCCAACTTAGCTAACTTAGAGTGCTATTTTTTCAAGCACTATCATGAAACCCATGACCATCAGGAGTTACCCATGCCCTATGGTCTAAACAGCATGGGTTTTACTGTACTTGTACTTACTCCAGACAAGAGGTTGTAGTAAAAATGCAATGTTATTGACCATGTCTCTATTTGTACAAAACTTTCATTCATCAATCAGCATATAGCATGGATGCACCATGACTGAGTACATTTCTATGGATCCTTGACCATTTCAATTATTCTTCTTTGCTCTTTCATCATCTGCTGTTCATCTTCAAAATGACTTGATGTGTTATTGTCTATACAAGACATGGAGTCCATTAAATTGCTGAGAATAAAGGGTTGTTAAATGAAAGTTAAAGATATGGTGTAACATACTCATCCTATTCTGCAGAATGACATTCAAAATCATCTCTACCTTTGCTTCTCTGGATACTTTGTCATACTGGTCAAAAATTTCTTTCATAGCTAATTTCACTTTCTTGGGTATGTTTGATGCCTTGTACTTTTGTGCAGCAGATTGAAGTGGTTCAGAATCCTTTTGATGGAAAAGGTAGAAAGAATGCTCCAGAATGAGCAGTAGATCTACAGAGAAATAAAATAATTCATTGCATTTTGTGTTGTAAAAAAGATTAGAAGAGAAAAGGAATATACCAGTAGCATTGAGAAGGATTAGCTGCCATGTATCCAAATCCCTCTATGAATTTGAACTTCAATTTAATACAAAATAGAATTAATGAAGAATTTACAATATTGTTGGGCTTTAGAAAGGAAGATTGGTTGGTATCCATGTTGGACTGGGAAATAAAGTGTGATAATCAAAAGACACTACAATTAATACACATACTGTTTGATTGTGAACAATCTGATGGTGTGATAAATTAAATTGAAATATATAAACAGAAACAAAGATATCAAAAAAGGAAATTCACCATCTATAAATAAATAAAAATAAGTAAATAGAGTTAAAAATAGATTGTATAATAAGTACTTACAGACTAAAATTCATATGTTAGAGACAAGACATTAAAATATGATCACAATAGTCATGGAGAACTTACATCCTGCCATTGATAAAATAATGATTTTATATGTAAAATGAGGATCATATATGCTGCCAAAGACAATAGGCAACAACTTACAGCCTTGAAATTATTGTGAGTAGTCAAGAAAAAGTGAACGTAAAATAAGTAATATATCACTCACAACCTATAAAGAATTCAAAATATTTATCATTAGCAGATTGACACTTCACCATAATTGATAGTATACCTGCTATGATTATGAGAGAATAAAAAGTTAGAACATTACCATTTGTTTCTCAAGTAAAACACAACTCACAGTCTGGAGTAAATAAAATACAAGCAGAAAAATGTTATGCATGATATGATTATATGATGTTATAATAATAACAAACTCACAAGCTGAATAAATGAGCAGAAATGTAAGTTGAAAGTATACATCAATAATAGTGGTATATAATGAGCAACACACATGCTAAAAAAGAAAAAGACCAAAAGAATAACACATTGAGTAATGTTAAAAATGACAACTGATCTATAACTCACACGCTGTCATTTTAAAGTGGAAGAGGAACACAGTATCATTACCATTAGTGATGTTTAAATTATTTGATGATGCAAAACTCACAAACTGTTAATAAATGAATAAAAATGGCATGATGAGCATCACTCATTTGCAGTATATTCCAGAATCCTCAATGCACAACTCACTTCCTGTCATTTGCAGAGGAGAATGGAGAATGGACATGGCATCATCAGCATCACCACTGTCTGCCACATTCCACAATGCACAACTCACTCTCTGTCATTTGGAGAGGAGAATGGAGAACGAATGGACATGGCATCATCAGCATCACCACTATCTGCCACATTCCACAATGCACAACTCACTCTCTGTCATTTGGAGAGGAGAATGGAGAATAAATGAACATGGCATCATCAGCATCACCACTGTCTGCCACATTCCACAATGCACAACTCACAGCCTGTCATTTGGAGAGGAGAATGGAGAATGAATGGACATGGCATCATCAGCATCACCACTGTCTGCCACATTCCACAATCCACAACTCACAGCCTGTCATTTGGAGAGGAGAATGGAGAATGAATGGACATGGCATCATCAGCATCACCACTGTCTGCCACATTCCACAATGCACAACTCACAGCCTGTCATTTGGAGAGGAGAATGGAGAATGAATGGAAATGGCATCATCAGCATCACCACTGTCTGCCACATTCCACAATGCACAACTCACAGCCTGTCATTTGGAGAGGAGAATAGAGAATGAATGAACATGGCATCATCAGCATCACCACTGTCTGCCACATTCCACAATGCACAACTCACATACTGTCATTTGGAGAGGAGAATGGAGAATGAATGGACATGGCATCATCAGCATCACCACTGTCTGCCACATTCCACAATGCACAACTCACTTCCTGTCATTTGGAGAGGAGAATGGAGAATGAATGGACACAGCATCATCAACATCACCACTCTCTGCCACATTCTACAATCCACAACTTACACACTGTTGTTTCCAAAGTGGAATAAAGTCATATAAGCCAAAACACTTTATACTTTTGCCACAATATCAGCTCACTTTCTACACATTCCTCAGTGGAATGGTTTGTTTTAGCATATACATAACCATATTCAATGTCTGAGCTCATTTACATGAAATCCATCTCACCCAAAAGTGTGGAAACCATCTTGCTAGTTTTTTAGGATCTATAATGTCCATCCTGTGTTTAGGATTTGTAGATTGATGCAGTTCGTCTATCTCATATAGCACACTTTTGTTCCCATCTGCCATTAGCCTTTAATCAATCTTTAATTTTCAACACTTACTCTTGAAGTGCATATCTGATACACAGTGCTATGTTTCTTTCCTGGGCAGTCACAAATAGCATTTGCAATGCTTCACCATTCAAAGCTTGTGCAGTATTTTTCAGCAACATGTCACACTGTGACCCCTCATTTGAGTTGTGCATCCCTTGCATCCATCCAAATTCCATGAGCTAAATCATTTTCCAGAAAACACAATACACACCTTCCATCCGAACACTATATGTTGGTGGATGGTTTAATTGACACAGACGACCCCATACATTAGCATTCTCAAAAATTCCATCAATGAGCTGATATCCCTTTGCCATCTTCTCCTCTAGTGGCAGTCTTCGATCACCACCAGTTAGTTTGCTCATGGCTACTGTCAACAATGCATCAAACTTCGTGAACAACACAATGACAGGCACTAAACATGTCGTGAGCTCGAAAATACATTGCCAAAAATCAACTCACCATGTTTCGTATCACACTCATTGAAAAACATTTCTTCAGAGCGTTGGATTGCCCTGCCCAATTTATCCATCGGGATACAGTACCTATAGTTCCTAGTCAAAAACTACTTCTCGCACTGCTCAAGCCCTCAGGTTCACCAGATGGCGTGAATCCGTTTC
>JBBPRP010000515.1:0-13625 GCA_038093135.1 Leccinum longicurvipes
GACTTTCCCCATCCCTCACCTCAGAACACCTCCACTGGAAACCAACAACATCCCAGCTGGAAATTATTACATTGAAATAGAAGGCACTCAGCTTGAGCCCTGCCTTACCCAAGAAATTCTCAAACACTTGCATGGAAACCACCTGGTCCACCTGAATTATACCAGCCATGAGTACAAGTCACACATCAAGTGGATTGTACCAGTCTTCGAGCACCAGTTCTCCATATGTGAGTCCACACTCCTGGAACCAACTGTTCCTGCCTATGCCTGATCCTGAACTCCCAATGGACCCAGCCAACTTCGCAGGTCAGATTGGCTTGCTGCAGCAGCAGCTCACACAGCTGTTGACCTTACTCACAGCAGCTGAGCAATGTGCTGTCGCCACCAAACAAGCCGCAGCTAATACACGCACTGAGGCAGCAGCTGCCCAAAATAGGATTGATGTCATAGTCAATCGAAAAATTGACATTGTCCCTGACTAGGCTACAGTACGGGTATACCCCTGGGTGGCTGTGCTGATATCCGTACTCATACCCATTCATATACTCATACCTGGACAAGAGTCCCAGGTTTTTCACGGGTGTGTAAAATAGGTACCCGTACTCATACCCATACTCTAAATATATACCCTCAGGTCAATGGTTAAGTCAATTGTAGTACCCTGTCCTGGCCAACAATCATCTAACATCTCTTCACCATCTACAACATCTGGCATTGTACTCATTCTCTTCACATCCTCATTTTTGACCAATCCAAGTAAACTCCAAGCATCTATACATAGTAATGCATGTGTTGAGTCAACTGATAAACGAGAGTGAATGTGTGACAAAACTAGTCGACCATGGCTGAAGAGCTGCTCAACATCAACAGAAGTCAGAGAGATTGAGAGGTAGTTGATTCCCATTTGTGCAAGCCAAGGATAAATAGCATGGCAGTCATGCCACTACTGGAGTGGATTGTCAGTCTTTTTGATGTTGGTGGCCAGGTAGTGGACAATTTCTGAACACAGATCTTCAGTCTTGGGGGCAGTGAAAGCATCCATGTTGTCGAATATGTTTCCTGAGGGTGGCCTGACCCAGCTGACCTGTTCATCATCTGTAGAGAAGTCTGTGTCTGAGACATAGTGTTCAGCTGCATAGGAACTCTCAAATTCATTGCAAATGAGTGTCTCTGCAGTTTTGATCCACTCTGACTCCCAACCAGCATTCTTGAAGTACATAAGTTAATTTATGTCGAGGATGCAGAATCATGGCAATACAATATACCTTGGAACGGTCTGTGAGCGAATAGTATCTGTTGAGGGTTTGTTTTGTGAGCAACATGGCAGCATGAATCACAGGAGTGAAGAAGTGTCAGTTCCGGAAATATGAAGAAAATTCTTTGTTGAGGATGTCTATAGCAGGGACAACTGCTGCCAGGTTTGGTGCAGCATGAGAAAAGAAGAGTGTTGCATCTTTTAGAATCTGTAGACAGCAAGTGCAAGTTAGCAGATGATTATGTTATACACCAATTTGGCACACCTCACCTTCAACATGTGCCATAGCTGGTCAAGAATCGACCACTTGACATTGCTCAGCTCAAACTTCCGCATCCCTCCCTCACATCTCTGTGTCATTCAGTCAATTGCTTCCCTATGCTTCAAAGCATACACCAACATGTCCAACATTGAATTCCAACAAGTGGCAACATCACATGGCATCAAGGTAACCTTTGTCTAGAGCTCAGTCAGGATGCAGCACCAGGATGGAAGATGGATAGTGGATGACTTCAAGATGGCATAGGCCAGTTTGTAAAGCTGGGCACACATTTAGAATGAATTGAGGTGAGTTTTTGTGTCCATACCTTTGCTAACACAAATTTGACTGGAAGGATATTTCTCTCCAAAGCATGACATTCCTCTTTGGTCATCTCTTCCAACTCATCTACCCACCCTTCCTTGGAGTCATCCTTGCCATCATCATCTCCATGGGCATCCAGATCATCTGCATCATTGTTGATCCTCAAGGCCTCAAGCTCCTTCAGGTTCTCCTCATGTATTTGCATCCATCTCAGCACTATCACTCACTCTCTTTTTTCTTTTTACATCAAACTGGCATAGGAGGGACTTGACAACCAAATTAATAATATGGAGGAAGCAGTGGGTGTGTGCTGCTAATCCTCTAAAGCCGTCCATGAGTTGCACCATTTCTTGGACCATCACATTGTTATTTGAAGTGTTATCACAGGTCACGCCAAGGATCTAGGTACTAACAATGATTAGTAGGTAATTCCAGTCCATTACTGCATGTCTGCATACCTTATCTGCTAACTCAAACTTGTCTAGCATTTTTGTGAAGATGGTTGCAAGTGTGAGGCCAGTATGTGACTAGATACAGGTGAGTACACAACAATAGCACCATTCAAAAGACCACTAACCTTCGCTACTTCAATTATATCCAGTGGAAAGGTCATCAGCGACCCCTTATGCTCCATATGCACACAAAATGCCACAAATGACTGGTGATTTGGTGATGTCCAAGTGTCTGTTGTGAAGCTAACCTTGCCCTTGTATTCTTGTAGCATCTTGGCAATACATTGTTGTGTATGTGTGGACACAAACCGGACATCGCACGAGACTGTAGAGGGCAATGGAAGATAGTACTCCGGCCAGCCAGTCTTCATCAAGATGCGGAACCTGTCGTTGTTGATGATATTGAATGGGCACAAGTTCTCTGACACCCAGTGGACTATTTCCATACTAACAATTTTTTTAGCACAGGTCATACTAGGCATGAGGATGATAAGAAACCCACCATGTCTCTTTATGAGTATGCTGGCAATGCGAGTAGGTCAATTTCCCTTTCTTCCCTTCTGAGTCAAACATGGTTGTAATGGTGCCATCCCACAGGAACATTCCAATTAATTTTTCCTTGACCTCATTGGCATTCTTTCTCTGATCAGCAACCTTCAAGATCTCCTTGCCCTATCCTTTGCATACTCGGACATGTTTGCGTAAGTTGCTTGTTGAACGTGGGTCCTTTGTGTCCATGTAACAATGTACTTTGATCTTGCAGCTACGAGCAGCACATTTGAACTCATGCACTTGCCACCCATCAATGTCAGTGACTGTGGGCTGTGGATGAAAAAACGCATAGACTGGAGAGGTCCACTGAACCATCAAGTTCTCAAGCTCATCCTCACATTCTATAAGAGGTGAGTCTTCACAGTTGTTTGTGTCAATGACAATGACTTCTAAGTCTTCGTATAGGCTTTCCTCCTCCTCTGTGCAAACTGTGACTTGACAAGGCTTCGATGCTGCCTTGTGAACCTTGGAAGGCAATGTGGTATGACCATCAACACTGGCCATTGAAGGAGTTGTGCTACTGCACTCACCTTTGATAGTACAGATCTTCTTGGCTGCCAAGGAGCTACTCCCAGTGGTGTTACTTTTCCATTTGCAAGATGTATCATTGTCAAGGGCTGCCCAGGCTTTCTCACTCAGTTTCTGCTTGGCCAAATTCAGAAACTCAAGCTGTACCATGTGTAAAGGATGTGGGTGATGGATGGCATGTCAAACTGTCAAGTCACACAAACCAATTCGAAGTTGGCACAGCAAAAAATCTGTGTCGTTACTTAGTGGCACATTGCAAATGACATATAAATAAAATATTAGACAGGTTGATGAAACAACTCTAAGAGTGAGCTATGTTCAGGTTGCCACTAGACAGCTTTGACTTACCAGCTATGAAGCTGTAGTAGCTTACTAGGCTTGAGCAGTAGAGCTTGGGGGAAAAGACCAAGAGAACCAGACTGGAGGGCATCCAGCTGGGGCCTTGGGGTTTATATACTATTCTACTGTTTGTACAAGTTTGTACATACTATAACCATTCATGGTAGTATTACATGATCCTTCCGGAGGCTATGTATGTATGTATTTGAAATGATCAGTAAGTGTCTGAGTCATGAGAAGTCATGGTGAGTCATAAATCCTATGCACGGCACAGGTATGCATAGCTTTGCATAGGAATGTGCAGCATCAAATGGAAGAGAAGCGCATAGCCATGAAATGGAAGCGTGCATAGCCAAGATAAGGGACATGAGGCAGGCATGTGTTTGCCATGAGGCATAGATAAGCACAGCCTTTGGGTAATAGTTTATCTGGTGGTGTTAGTGCGGCATGTGTTATGATCCCATTTTTACCCCTATTTCATCGCAACACAAAAAGGTACTAAGTCTCTTTTCCCATGCCACAACCTCTACAGCCATGACCCATGTACCACTTATGGCCACACTAACGCCGCTGGGTAAACTATTACCTGAAGGCTGTGCTTATCTATGCCTCATGGCAAACACATGCCTGCCTCATGTCCCTTATCTTGGCTGTGCACGCTTCCATTCCATGGCTATGCGCTTCTCTTCCATTTGATGCTGTGTATTCCTATGCAAGGCTATGCATACCAGTGCAAAACATAAGTTTCATGACTCACCATGACTTCTCATGACTCAGTCGCTGACTGATTATTTCAAATACATACATAGCCTCCGGAAGGATCATGTAATACTACCATGTATGGTTATAGTAGATATAAACATGTACAAATAGTAAAATAGTATATAAACCCCAAGGCCCCAGCTGGATGCCCTCCAGTCTGGTTCTCTTGGTCTTTTCCCCCAAGCTCTACCGCTCAAGTCTAGTAAGCCTACAAAGCTTCATAGCTGGTAAGTCCACACAGTCTAGTGGCAACCTGAACATAGCTCATGCTTAGGGTCGTTTCAGTATGAAGTGGTGCATGGGTTATAGCTGTTGAGGCTGTGGTGTGGGAAAAGGGACTTAGTACCTTTTCGTGTTGCGATGAGATAGGGGTGAAAATGGGATCATAACAGCTCTGGCCGAACTAGAAGTATCATCTTCAGAATACACTGAGTCACATCCCTCATCTCTGACTGAATCTGAGATGCCCCCTTCCAAATTCTCCTCAGACTCTGATACTCCCATCCCTTCTCATGCAATGTCTCCCAAGCCATTCGAGGCAGAGGAAACAAAGCTGTTTGAGGATACTGAGGATGCTGTAGTCCACCTCCCTCCACATATGGTTGAAGAATGTGCTGAACTTCCTGGCATTCACAAGACTGACAAACATGTACATACATTAGATTTCCTTGGTGTAATAATCTTCTATACATTGGAAAAGGAACTGATCAACTGTTTACATGCCAGAGAACTGCACTGGCAAGAATTTATTGATGTCAGTATGGAATTCCCCAAATCCACATATGTTCATGTGACTAAGGCCAAGACAACTCCTGGAAAAGGAACTCCGTCTGCTAAGACCCCAGACACTTCATCTAAGTACAAAAGAAAGGCAAGAGATATGGTGAAGGCAACGGCACCCACTAAGGCTGATGACAAAGCCAAGGCATCTGCCAAGAAAAAGGCACCAAAAGAAAAGACTCCCGTCGCAGAGTCTGATGACAAAGACATGACATCTATGTTCACTCACACACCACTTATCTCCAATCAGAAAATCTGTCTGTACTTTAATGACAAAACAAAGTATAGGGATGAAATGATCAATAAGGCAATAAAGCTGACAGAACAGGCAGCCCTACAAAGAAAGCCCTGTAATTGGACACTTCGGGAAGAGTGTGTTTACTTCAAAGATGTCCTGTTTATCTTGCCATATCCTGGTCTATGCGAAGCCCTTGTGGCAAAGGCACACATCACTTCGACATGCCATTTGAGAATTAAAGTGACTCTGACCACCCTCTCCACAGTTCACTGGCCTGGCATGTGAAAAACAGTTGTTGACAACTCAGTCATGTGCTCCAGATGCATGAAGAAGCCGGTGACAAACCCTAAATTGACAGCAAAGGTTTTCTGTGATGAAAAGGGAAAGTTTACTAAGCTTAGTTGCCCCTCTACTGCTCCTCTCGTCCTGCTTGCATCACCACATGTGCACCTTCCTAATCCCATGCCTTGGGTAAACATCCCCATTCCAGTTTGGCCCAATTCACCCATCTGTCCCATCTGTCCGCTGCCTGCACATTTCTGGTCTCTAGTCGAGCTCAAAACTCAGGAAGATGTCAAGATGAGTCATGATGATAACAAGTCTGACAAATCCAATGACTCCAATGATACCGTGAGACAAGAGAATACTGTTATGGAATCCCTGGTGCCTTCTCTTGTTTCATCTCCTGCACCTCACACATCTTCAGCTATGGATACATCCGAGCCTATGTGTTAAGCACCATGTTACGCTTGCTCCTGGTAGGAGCAAGAGTAGCCTCAAGTGAGAAGGTCTTGGATGAGAGGTAAGGAGGACTGAGGGGTCTTGAGGATCTAGAGATCAAGACAACAAGGTTCTTCGAGGGTCAAGGGATCAAAGACTATGGTTCAAAGGGTTCAAGACAACTTTGAGAGATAAGACAATGTCTTCAAGGTCAAAGCGTCCATTCAAGTGCAGGATAAAGTCACACAGAGAGTTCAAGGAAGCAAGGGTTATATTCCAAGATGTATCTAGGATACTCAAGGAGGTCAAGGTTAAGAGAAAAGGAGTACATCAGTCATGCAACATTTTAAATAGAGGAAAAATGAGGTAGGTAAGCAACAATGATTGGTTAGAAGGATGGTGTTATAGAACAGCAAAGAATGGAGTGGAATGTGTAGGTAATCTGCAGTAAGTATGACAAATAAGCTGCAGATGACTAAGTATACATGACAAAGAAGGCAAGTTGGCAGAGAAACAGAAAAGAGAGAGAAAAAGATATGGGGGTCCTTTGAGAATCATAATACACTGAGGTCAGAGAGTGCTATGATGTGCACAACAACAACCAAACAAGAGGAGAATATGCCGAAGGCATTGGGGAAGAAGGAATGAAGTGCGCAATAGAGTAAAGACAGCTGAAGGGCAACATCAAGGATACTATGGCAATAGGTGCTTACTGGAGTTTGAAGACCTGGATCCTAAGCAATAGACAATAGACTCAAGGGCCAAAGAGGCACTGGAAGCTAGAAGAGAATGAAAATATAATTGACTGAGGATGTATGATATGTACATGTGAGGAGATTATATACCTGCTACAAAGGGGCATGGACCATGTAAGTAAGCTAGCCCTAAAGTAACATGTGGTCTCCATGAGGTGTTGGTGATGATGCCATGCTCAGTCAGCCTATGATGTCATGGTCTGGACCAATGACTAAGGATGTCAGGTGATGAGGTCTAGAACCAAGTCATGTGACTATGAAGTAAGCAGGATAGGTGTGAGAGAAGAGATAAGATAAATGATAGGCACCAACCTGATAAAATAAGATAACTGGAGATCATGTGACCATAGAAATAGAAAAGGGAACATGCAATTACTGGTAACTAGGAGGTGTGGATGAGATTCACAACATTATGGAAGTAAACCAAGTAGTACTTAGTCTCCAACAAGTCTGCCCTCAAGTGGATAATGACTTGGATAATGAAGACAAATATAAAAGGATCTTCTGCTGCCTTGCTATTGGTTTACCAGTGTCCCCCATTGTTATACAATGTCTCCTCTCTCACCATGAAAGCTTGTCAATGGCCAATGCATGGAGTTTCAACTCTGCGCTTCAAGAAGTCTGGCCTGACTTGTTAGCCAGTATCTGACAAATAATGCTTGGTCAAGTAGATCAAGAAATTCCTGTAGAGTCCTCACAAACTCTACCTGTGGCTCCAGCCATGCCCCAAGAAGACGACCTTGCTGACATCCAGATCCAATTGGTAAGAACCATGAGTACTAGTGATCTGATCACATGCATGTGACAAGTCAAAAGGTTATTCCTTGCTGGGTTACAGTGCTACTGGACTATGCAATCACAGATGTCCACCCTTAAAATGTCAGATTTAGAAGAAGACATGCTCAAAATGAACCCCAAGCTTAATTGTCAGATCTCTGGATTTTGACCTCTGATTTCATTTCAAGAATTGTCTATTTTCTTGCCTTTTCTGGTTGTTTGTCCTATTTAGGTTTTCCAGATCATGTTTCCTCAGGTTTTGGCTTAATTTTTTTTTTTTCCTGTCTCTGTCTCTTTCTTCACACACTTCCTTCTCATTCTGGAATAACAAGCCTAGGAGGGGGATAATGTAACAATTCTTCATTTCTCTTCCCTCTCATGTTTCTCTCTTCACATCATAACCCTGTCACATATCACATGACATCATACCCTTTTTCCATTCTCCCTGCCTTTGCATCCATTCACACTGTCACAAGTCACTGTTGTCACACTTCATGTTATCACAGAAGTCACAGAAGACTGATAGATGGACTGTGTCCAAGTAGCATGTATGTACATAGATGGATTCCAATCTGTGCTTAGTCAGCAAAACCTGCCCTTAAGGCCTCATTGTAGTCATGCAGTAGTGTAGTATAAGTAGTCAACTCACCATGTATCTAGTTCCTCATTAGAATACTCATTCACTTGCATCTCATTCCGCAAGTCTTCTTTGAGTATTGTGACTTAGTCATAACACTTATACTATGGGCAATCATTCTGCTCAGAGTCAGGAGGCAATAAAGGCTGTTGCTTTGGCACACACTCTGGACAACAGGTGTTTTGTTCACTCATATGCAGGGACTCAGTTAGTAAGTGATTCTGATCCTGGTTTGATGTCATATACATATGTTTCCACACCTCAACCCATGGGGTATCAGAGGATTCAATCATCTGGGTCATTCCACCTCTCAACATATTTCATTTGAGACACAGGTTCAATGTTTGTTGTGACAGTATCATTTCCCTTTTGTGTGAGATCCGAATTTTGTGTTTGTGTCTGGAACATCATTCAAAAACATACCACATCCCTTCATAGCACTTTCAGCATTAAATCGTCATCTCATCACACACTGAGTGAGCAATTGCATGTATTGGCACCAAGTCTATCTAGCATTGTCAAAAAATGGGCCAAGGATCTATTTGCTAAGCCTGCAAATGACAAGGAGTCAGAGATGATTCATTTGTTAGAGCAAATAAATCTTACCTCTAAGCACCTGTGGGAGAGCAATGGTTACAAACAATGCCATCGTAATGAAGTCCACTCATTGCTGCATATGTATGGAATGCCTGCACTTTTCATCACACTGAATCCACACAATATCTCTTCTGTTCTGCTCACATTGTATGGTGGGTTAAGTGGGGATGTCTGGCATTAAAAATGTTCATAATCGTTTTGTAGTTCCCCTGGCAGTGTGCATGCCACATTTCAACAAATCGTTCTCACCAGTGGTACATGCAGAAACATCTGGAATGCTCAGCAAACATCCCTCAATACTTTAGCAGACTATATAGGACATGTACTACGAATAAACCTTGCAACATCTTTCACCAGTTCTAGATTGCATATGTAGTGCCATATTTTTTGCAAGGTAATATTCTACCTGCACAATTTCTTTTCTCCACTGATTCCTATTGTAAGGTGGATGCTTCTGATATTGCAACAGACTCAATTGATTTCCCCAACCCTCACAACTGGATTCCTTCTGTACTAGACTCCTGGCACCCCTGTCCTATGCTCTCCAAGTATGACCTGAAGCCAGATGGATCGTCCATTCACACTACCAACTTCACATTCCACAAAGTCAAAGTCCAAGTTGGATTTGACATTGTCATCGACAATACAACATCCACTGACCACATTCTCAAAATTTATCTATCTTTAGAGGCGGTCACTTGCTTGTCAAATACAAAGCCTACTACTACCAAGACAATTGTATGTGTGCATCTATCCTCCATTGTCACACTCACTGACAGGGATGTGTAGGGTACTACATCTAAGATCTCCAAACAAAAAGCCAATGGACCTTCTACATGAGCTCTATGTAAAATTGAACACTCCCACATCGAAGGTGATGGTTTTGCTGTGGTGATTGACGACACTAACTCAAGTGGTCCTTCTGCCAATGGACATCCAGTGGAGGGACAAGTGGTTGGCTCTGACAGGTCCTCTGTCCCTTCCTCATCTTCTGAAGTTGCAGTTGAAAACATTGCATAAAGGCTAATGTATCTCTATCTCTCCTCAATCCTCCTCTGCATTGGTGGCACCTATTTTACTTCATAACTTGACTACATTCTACTCTGCTCAATCCCCTATCCCCTCTTTAGCAGAGCGACCCCTTAAGTTTCCTGTATTTTTCCTACCAATTCCTGACTGCACACACTTCACTTTATCTTCCACTCCCACAATGTCAACCTTCAACTCTAGTCTGACTAGATCAACTACTAAAAGTGATATGAAAGTTATTGAATGTTACCAAACTGCTCAGGCTTCCATTGAGTTCACCATTGTACAGTATCCTCACATATCTGCTGATGCATTATCACCATCACCAGCCACAAGCTCAGTTTATCACTGCAATATACTTTCTGGTGAACACTAACAAGCTGATGTTCACTAAAGTTGTCATCAAAAGTGGCCATCCATTCATATCCACGTTCATTGTTTTACCCACATACATCTTCAAGCAAACCACATACGGTGTGATCACCAATCCCTATTGCTGTTACAATTCTCAAAGGACCCCATCTCTGTTCTCTTCCCTTTTCTGTTTCTTTGTCAACTCACTCTCTTTATCTTGTATACTTAGTCATCCACAGCTTACTTGTCATACCTACTGTGGATTACCTATACATTCCATCTCATTCTTTGTCATTCTATGACACCACTTTCCTAACCAATTGTTGTTGCTTACCTATATCATTTTTCCTCTTCTTAAAAATGTCACACAACCAATGTATTCCTTTTCTTCTAACCTTGACCTCCTTGAGTATCCTAGATACATCTTGGAATATAACCCTTGTTTCTTTGAACCCTCTGTGTGACTTTGTCCTGCACTTGAAAGAATGCTTCAACCTTGAAGGCACTGTCTTATCCCTCGAAGTCATCTCAAACTCTTTGAACTATAGTCTTCAATCCTTTGACCCTTGAAGAACCTCGCTGTCTTGATCTCTAGATCCTCAAGACTCCACAATCCTCCTTGTCCCTTGTCCAAGACCTTCTCTCTCAAGACTACTCTCTTTCCCACTAGGATCAAGTGTAACAATCACTATGTCATCTTCACCACTTTGCAAGACAAAAGTGTCCAACCTTTCAACCAATGCATCCAAGCAGCCACAGATCATGTAGAAACTTTCCCGCTATGGAAAGGAGACATCCTCATCCTGAAGAGTGATGCGTCAACCGACAAACTAATTGATGCAGAATATGATGACTGTTTCACATGCGAAGAATATGTCGTTGAAGTTATCACACATGGTGTTTTGAGTGAATTTATGATTTTCTTCTTTTTCCACTAAGCATTTGAGACTGTCGTCTGCAATTTGATTAAGTGCATGAGTATTGCATCTCTACACATGCTTTAGTCAACCACAAACACCCAGTCTGTGGTATGTTCCCTATCATACATTGTAGCAAAATTGTACTGTATATTTAACTGCAACACAAATGTTTTCTGAACTGTCAACACAAATGTCTCCTTCATCACCACAGACACAACCTCCTACATATTGTCATGTTGACATCATCACTACTGACAAGGTCACAAAGAGGGGCTCTGTCCACACCAAATTCAAGGCCCACTATGCTTCGTTTTCATCACCCATACCACAATCTCTCAACCACACCCTCAGCATGACCAAATGCACTGATCACCCATTGGATGATCATTCAAAGACTAAGTGCCCCAGGTATTGCACCTCCAAGTGACCTTGAACTTCAAATTCTTCATGTGTTCAATACCTTCTTGCAGAACAGTGGCTACACCTCACAGCAGCTGTCTTGATTCATCATCAGAAGACACCATCAGGTTCGAGAGATTTTGTTGTTTGTCACCTGGAATTTGACTAAACACCAATGATGTTTTTTGCATCAGTTCCAACTCTGCACATCCACTGGGAAAAACAGGGGATGGAGTAGCATTGTCAAGTCAACTCGAACAAACAGATCAGCCAGCATTATTCACATCCAAAGTGATCTTGGCCAAGTCCTCCTACCTGAACACAAAGATGAACAAGGAAAAAGCTGTCAGATCCGCTAAGCAACATGATCTGAACAAAGTGCTCACAATTTAATTGATCATTCCCCATCTGACATCTCAAGTATTGGATGTGGCACTAGTGGCATTATATGGAGAAAACCTGAAAAAGTAAAAAACATTGCCAATTCGACTGTTATGAGCACCACTGACCCACTGGTTTATTTTTAGGTGCCTCTAGAGTTTGTCTGAATATACGAACAAAACTGTGGACATGTACTCAATCATGAAGCTCCCATCCACTGCATCTTGGAGATCCTACCAACCCAACAATGATCACTGAAATGAAGTTTGTAACCCTGACACCAATCAACCTTTGTTAATCTATGTAATTGGTCATGTTGTTTCCATTTGGTTCACCAAAAATGGGTGCCTGAAAAACAAAGTACCTTCACCATTGTGCTGTTGTCTGCCAAGCTTGGAAAACAAACCGCCAAACTTCTTGGGGCTCTCTGCAATCCTGCAACTTCAAGTAAGTCAGTCACTCTCTCTGCACAGCAATCTTCATCTAGGTCATAGCTGCAAATGAGTATGGCATTAACTTGCTCCGCTAAGTTGTAACTTGACAGTCCATGCCAAATGATGACAACTGTTATGCAAAGTGTGAACATGGTTCAGTACCAATGACAAGAATCTCATGAAGAGTCCATCAAGTCAAAGGTTTGAATATCAGGTGAATACATTGAGTCAAGTCTCACTACCATATGGCAACAGTCTTGTGGAAGGGTTAGTAACACTTGATTGCATAGAACTAGCTAAAGAACACCATCGTGCTATGAGCGATATTTATAAGAGTACACAGAGAGCATGGACCATGCAGAGCTTGTAGCAGTGAAAGGAAAGAAGACATAATGGGAAGGGCAGAGTGGTCATACATGAAGCAAGACTGATAAGAGATAAGAACACAAGGAGAAGATAGAAGGCAAACAAAGAAACTAATGATTAGAAGTGAGAGCAATCAGAACAAAAATACCACAAAGAGAGATGGAAACCCTCATAACTATCCATGTAAGTAGAAAAAGGAGTGTATGAAAAGGAATACGAGACAGTCATTGTGGAGAAACTCTAATGCTCAATCTTGATTGTAACAACAACCTGGTCAGTCTTCTGCTAAAGGGATTTGGGAATTCCTCTGGGCGCAGTGTGCAACTAGAGAACTCAGTGTGAGAACTCACCAGGAGTTGAGGAGTTTTGCAGATGAAGTAGGTAGAAATTTAACTGTAAGAACAGCTTGTATTAACTGGGCAATTGAGCCAGCTTTATATACTACTTCTATAGTATTTATCTATGTATTGAACATGAATAAAAGTAGAGAGTCAGGTCGAAGATATGACTCTTTAGATAAAAGATATAGATCAGTAATTAGTAAGTTGAAACAAGAGATCATCCAGTAGCATAAGAATCTCAAGAGATAAAACATAAGTGAATAACAAATATGAGTAAGTAACAGTGTCAGAAAGACATCAACCTATCATATATAACAACATATCAATCATAACTATATCAAGTTATCTAAGCAAGATCAGTGTATGATCAGGTGTTTAGGGCAGGCTCTGAATGCCCTTAACATGACTCTCAATACTGCTTATCAG
>JBBPRP010000516.1:0-13604 GCA_038093135.1 Leccinum longicurvipes
GGTGGCATCTTTTGAGTTTGGCCCATCCAGAAGGAGCACCCACGCCGGTCTCCCAATCAGAGCGGGTCGCCGATTACGAACGCGGGGCGCCGTCCGTCGGTGCTTCAAGCCGTCTCGAACTGCGGAGTGAAATCGGCCAATAGAGTGGTGTTTAACTCACCACCGATAAAGAACCAATCTCGTTCGAGATATGTGCAAACCGTTGTACGTTCATTGATGCGGCAGTCATCTCCCGTTGAGTCGAGTGGACTCGTTTGGGATCTTTAAAAATTCTCAGTATCCATGATTGCAGTTGTCCCAATCATCATAACACGTGGTAAGGGAAGCCAAGGAGGGAAGATTTGCCAGGATACCGGTTGCTCGTCATCCGGACCATGTGCTCGAGTTAGGTGAGAAATGCAATATCGTCTTCGTTCGATTTTTCGAGCAGGCTGTGAGTTAGCGGAAGACTGGCAAGTATGATACCACATATAAGTGTTGCATACAGTGCACGAGAAAGTGTGGTTCCACTGTCACCACCTGCAGGAGATAAGATAGGGTATTCATGTCATATCCTTGGGGAATTTGAGCTGAATTTGACTAATGAGAATCCGAATGCCGAGGAGTTCGGAGCAAAGTGACCGAGACAAAGGTGTTGGTAGTGGTCTCCGCGACCGTGGACGAGAAAATAATAAGATATATTATCCGTTGCTTGCCAACGTGCTGACATCTTTTCCTAACATATTCACATAGGAACGTCTAGATAGAACGTAGGGCAAAATAAGACGCCGAACAAGTTGCGCAGTCAATGAATCGAGCCACAGTTGGCGAGATCGTCGCTTGCAAAGACTAGATCCAAAACCGTCCCGTGCGTTCGAGTTGTAAGCGCATTCACCGGTCGGGGGTTTGCACGACCCGGCGAGAAAACATAAGACATGAAGAGCGGTACCCAAAGCACCAGTGTAATTAATGTTGCTGCATACATGATGTCTAGAATGGAAGCTTTCCGCTTGAAGTCTTGGATGGTTTGAGCGGGTTTGGTCGTTTCCTCTTATAATACTACGGAAAGGGAACGGTAAGGACGTCGCGCAAACACAAGGCACGCGACGAAGGGGGGACTCGCCTGCTTATAGCGCTGTATACGTTTTGGCATGTCACGCATGAGCATGTTCCGCTTCAGCGTTCTCTTCTCTGCCACTCGTTCCCACTTGTGGCCCTTGAACATTCGCTTCTTCCCCGCGTAGAGCCTGTTGCCAACCTCCGCGCCAACCACCTTGCGCTCCTTCACTTCGCCGACCCACTCGATAGGCTGGGCCCACCGCTTCTCCTCCGAAGAACCCACCGCGCCCGTCTCAGTCTGGACTTCACTCTTTGCCTCTGCTTGTAGTATTTTGGACACTGGTTGAGCCTTGGAAATGGAAATGGCACCGAGGTATGCCGCAGCCGTCTTTGGTGAAGGCGGAAGTACCGCCAAGGTGCCCGACGCACGGGCTTTCTTGATGAGGTCCGCTTGCTGGCGTAAGGAGTACTTTGGCGGAGCCCATCGACCTGTCTGAGGATTCTTGCTAGGGATGAACGGGTTCGTCCGTTTTGGGTGGTTGTTCGTTGACGATTCTGGCGCAGCGGGAGTCGATTGTGAAAAGTTGAACTTAGTAGGGTCAAAGGGAGTAACAGCCGGCTTGAGAACGGGGGCAGGAGGCGGGGCTCTTGCAAGCTCCCGAAGCCTGAAGTGCTTGATGGCTTTTGTAGCCATAAGAAGAGGAAAATTCGTGTAATTTGAAAAGTCAAACGTTAAAGTCTCCATTGTTGGGTTAGGGTTTCTGTATTACATAATATATACTAGAACATAAGGTACAGGCGTTCGTGGAGCTATGTATGAGAATGGATTCTGAATGATGGGTGTCCGATCCATGATCATAGTAGAAGCGTTAGATGCGAGCGGAGCGCCCCAGAGCAATGTTGCATGTAGCATCATCATACACTTGCACTTTTTTTTTTCCCGTCGTTCCGATGATCAGAGACAAATTTCGAGGACACGGATACCAACAGTCAAGCTGTTTCTTTGCCAGTCGTCCGTTTTTCGAGAAATTCATCGCACGTGTCGCCCCCCGCTGCCTTTTTTGTGATCTGATCGATCGCATCTTCACCATCGAATAGTGCCGCCGTCTCCTCCAGCGTTCGGTCCTTGGTCTCCACCACAAAGAACCACACAAAGACAAACTGGAAGGCGATCCAGCACACGTACACGAGCTAGGAAGGAACAGAGGTCAGAGTATCAAGATCAACGAGAACGGAAAACGTACATAATATTTCCACCCTAGCGCGTTCAGAGCTATCGGATTGACATATTGATTAAATAAGAGCGCGAGTGAAAGGACAAAGTTGAAGAGGCATAACCCCTTCGCGCGAAGGTGGAACGGCAAGATCTCGACCGTGTACAATATGACCAATGGATTGAACGCGAGCGCGTACGCTGAACAAAAGAGGAAGATGAACACGATAACAGCATGACCCGCTGCGGCAGCCCCGTGCTGTGCATACTCTGCAAAACAGATCACTTGCGCCGTGTAGAACAACAACATCAGCCCGCACGAGGCAAGGAAAAGGAGTCGACGACCGAGACGGTTAACCGCGTACGAGGCATAGAGACACCAAATGAAACTCCAGATCTGCAGGGTGCCGTTGATGAGGAGTTGAGTGCTTGAGCTGGTGATACCGATCTCGTTCAAAACCTTGGAGAGGTAGTATGACAGGAGATCCACGCCTGACCACTGGGAGAAGAAGGCGAGGGCGATGATGATCCGTATGCGTTTTCGGTTACCCAGAGTCGCGATGAGCGACTTCCAGCCAACATTAGCGGCGACAGTCCGATCGAAGTCAAGTGCGGCCTTGATTTCATTGAATTCGAACTGCACTAAGGGGTCCTGCCTGCAAATACCTCAGGACACTGACGAAACAAATTGAGTGAAAATGTACTCGTTGCCATTGGCGTGGTAATAGGCAAGTGTCCTCAGAGCCTCGGATTCGCGCCCCTTACTCACTAGCCAGCGGGGCGACTCCGGTGCAAACAGAACTAGCAGTACCTGAATAACAGAGGGGACTCCTTGAAGCAACGACGGCAATCTCCAGGCCCAACTATTGTCGATCCTAAATGAACCAAAGGTGGCCCACGCAGCGCTAGATCATCTTGAATCAATACCCTCAAAGCTGCAATGTGTGAAAGCAATACATACATGATAGCGCCAGAATACCAAAATGAATTATATAGAGATGTCAAAGGGGCACGATAAGGGGGATATGAAAGCTCGGTGATTAACATAGGAGCTGCATTGGCTGTCCACAAAATGAGTTCTCTCATCACACGGAATAACAATTGATGGATAGATAGATAGAATCGTTACAACTTGCCTGCAAAAGTATTCCCAAAGCTGACCAAGAAGCGAGCGCCGATGAACATTCCGACAGATCGAGAAGCTGCCTGGAGAGCGGTCGCGATACACATGATAGCCGCACCAAACCAGATTGCTCGACGACGACCCACGCCATCGGACAAGTAGGGTGCAAATGGATACCCCGCCAACGCTCCAATGTTCTATACACTATTTGTCAATGATAACAGAGCACATCCAAAACCTAAGTGAACTCACCTGGATGGCATTGAGGAGACCTAGATTTCCGCCAGATGGGTAGTTGAAAGCAGACTCCCACTGAGTGAGACTCTGCAGACCATTCATCATGCTGCCATCATAACCAGTGGTCGACGATGTGATAAGACTATCGACGATATCACAGCCTATCAGAGAGTGCCAAAAGGCAAGTGCAAGATGGTTCGGACATACAGAAGGACGATCCATGCATTGAGGGCAATGAGCCTGTGAAAATATGGATGAGCAGGATAGAGAATGACCAGGGGGGGGAGCTCACCGCCTGTTGTTGTACCACTTTCTTGTCGGATCGATGAGATACGCCAACTTGAAAGAAGTATCTTGAGCTGCGGGAGGAGCATTGCCAACACCCATAATGTCTCGTTCAAAAACCAGATAGGCTAAAGAACAAGCCGGACGAGGACTTCGACACTGGAGTTATTACGGCCATGCGGTCGCATTTTATAGCCAGCGATAGCTACAAGCAGTATTATTAAATGACCCGATTACGGCGAATGGGTCGTATACGATGACAGCTCACTGAGTGCCTGCAAATCTGGAAGATGGATGGATAGTTTATCTGAGATTCACTCTTATTACGGACTCGAGACTTGAGTAGGACGGAAGGGAAGCATCCATCGAGGGATGAGAATATTGGCGCGGCCTACTTGAAACGCGTCCTCTGTGAGCGTTTACTCCTTGCGGCTGCCGCGTCACCCGGGTGCATCGTACTATACAGCACAGAGTACACCATCGTTCGGCCCACCCACCATGTTCCCCTTCTTGCCTGGTCTCTGTCTTCCTCGGTTCCTAGTTATTACTTTCTGCTGTCCGTTCCGTAGTTTATACTTCATGTCTAAATCCGTTTGTTACTTTCTGGGTTACCCAAACACGGGAAGTGCCGCCTGGCGGTGGCGCAAACCTTGCCACTTCCAAGTTGCCAAGATGGAGAAGCTATCCATGCAACAGAGATATTGTTTCTGCCCTATCACCACTACCAGTGCTTTGGTCGCTCGGCTCCGTACTGGCAGATTACTTATCGGCAATTAGCTGTCGCGTTCGCCGACATCTCCAAACCGCATAGTACTCTGTCGAAGACAGTCAGCGATGTCATGGAACTCATGGAATAGGAGTGTGGGTGCAAGCTCTGGTGTGGGACATAAAAAAGTGCTGATTTGGATGACGAAGTCGAGATCGTCGAGGACCGTTTCCCGCGCGCCGGGTGGACACCAAGAAGTCAAAGGGCGTCAAGGCGCGCGGGAAGAAACGGTAGCTGGGTCATCGCTGGACGTATTGTGATCGTATACGCGGTTCAAGGCTTCAAGCTGTGTATGTTGCTCCGTTAGTACAAGCTTTGTTGTGTAAGTACCATGTCTATAGATTTAGACATTTTAATTTTCTCTGCTAGTAAGTATTTTATAGTATCATCGTTGGAAATCAACGCTGAACTCCCTGCTAGTCGGTTGCTTGCGGCAATGTATGCACAGTGCATATGCGGCGTGACAACATTCCATCGATTCGGTCATCGCAACTACGAGGAGACAAGGATGGTGCATGAATGAGTATCCAACCACTACCACAGCATGTGAACGACGTACTTGCTCCGCGAACCGCCACCGTAGACGTGTCCCAACAACGACATCTCTACCCACACAGTACAATACACGCGTTTCTCTCGGGCGTCGTGTTTTCTCCAGGCGTTCGTCGTTACTGACAAGCCACGCTTGTGGTCACCAAACATCATCGTGATGGTCGCCTCCCTGCCTCGATCGCAAGTACATTTACAGTGGCGGATGCTAAGTTCCAGGCACTCGCACACCGTATTGTCAGGGCGTTTGTACTGTTTGCAAGAGTCATCGACGTCCTCGGGGTAGTCCGTGACGAAAGAAGGGGCACGAAAATGTCCGTGACAATCATGGTGGTTGTATCTGTCACACAGTGATTGTGGTTGCAGAGTAGAGAATACCTCTGGACGATGGAATGCGACGTCTATCGAGACTCTCGGATAGCATGTACCCAGGGGGCCATGACGAGAGTTTCCGATGAAGACTGAGAACGCTTGGTTCACAGAATTGTTGAGGAACAGTAGACGAAAGTGGGCTGTGGGACAGTCCGTATACGGATACGGGCCACCCGGGTCGAGCGGAGGCAGTCTACATATCGCGCGAGGGAGAAATTAGATCGTGGTTTGGAAATCGCTACAGACAAATGATGAACGATTATGCTCACTGAAATTCGAATAAGAGATCACCCCCGAAATCTTTCCGAACTTGCATGTTGTGCGAAGATGCATGACCTGCAAAAGAGAAGCCCTTTTCCTTTAGTCTTCTTTGAACGAAACTCGGAAATATGATCGAGAGTTGAACTCGGCTCGACCAATTGTCAGGAGGTGAAGGGGATCACGACCAATCGCTGAATCTGAATCTGAGTCATTATTCGGATCAGATTGATTAGTGATGTATATATATGTCACTCGAGACAACCAGGTTCGGAACAACTGCGTCATAATGTTTCTTGGGGACAGACACGAAGTAGTTTCTAGAATCTGATATCCCGCTGCCAAATGTTATGTTCCTAGACTATAACATCGGTAGGGGTCTTGCAAGCCATTACGAAAAAGCATGATTCCACAAACAGATTTTTCCTCTGAGTTCCAACATGATAAAATCCCGATGAATGGTCGACTCGTATTGGTACGTATGCGCACTGGAATAAGGGGCATACGTATGCAAACACCGAGATGAATCCAAGAGTATTCTATTATCGCTTCCGGTGGTGCATCAGGACATTGGTTTATCGTTGACAAAAACAACGGTACGATGTTCCCTGAGTCGAGGAAATCGGCAGGTGAAGGTGCAAAGATAGATAAATGCTCGATGTAGAAATGGGATGGTAACTCAACAATCTGGAATGAGCCGGAGTTGCCGTTCTCCGTTTCGATCCAATGGGAAGGGAGGGGAAAAGGATAAGGCGTTGACCACTTCGATGTCCAAGCAAAGATAGTCTGGTCGCTCGATCGCTGGATGATCGCAAGTCAAAGTCTCCCAAACGCTGAATTGCCCTCACCATAGATGATGGGCATGAAGATGTTAATAGGCCCATCAAGGAGTACGCTTGGTCTTCGATCCGCGTGGTCTCCTGATCGGCAGACCAGGACATACGTTGGACAACGCTGAACGAACGGAAGGAAGTGCGATGAGAAAGGGCATCTATGAGTATCTTAGTTATGGGACCGAGTAATTTCAGCAGACTGCCATTAGTGCCAAGGAACGTCCAGGACTTGGAGAAAAGATGAGGCACTTTAGAGCAATCAACTCATGTAACGTCCAGCCGTGGGTGAACCAGCGACTTTTCTGGATCAAAGAGTGCTGAAGGTGCGGATCTCCATCATCGACGTCATCCAGACAAACAATACACGTCCCAGAATGGCCATACCAGTTGAACATCGGACTGATTGCTTCCGAGAGTTCGGCGCTGCTCGACCTGTCTATGCTGGCAGCAAGTGTCTACCCATGCCCATTGATAACCAATCTTGAAGTTTGAGGGCTTGTCTGGAACAATTCTTGATCTTGGTGGGTCCCTACATCCCACGCGTGTGATCGAGGTCTTGAACCTCCCCTTGGCGCCAGTAATGGGAGGGGGTCGTGTAATGCGGTATTGTCTGAGTCTGAGACCCTGACCATAAAGTGAAACCAGGTAAATCTCCTGAAAATTCGTGGAGGCGCAGAGTTTTTGTATTAAGCAATCACATTTTTCTGAAAAGAAGTGAAGAAGAGCTGAGAAAATAGGACAAAATGGATAAACCAACTTTCAAGCTAATCGACTCGGGCGTGGTTGGCATCAGTCGCATCGCCACAAAAATTTTCCCGATTTGGACTCTTCATCGATGTATTTAATGAAAGCCGAGCCAACTTTGCAAACGGTATACATGCAAGGGTTATGAGCATGGATTCTGAGTATTAAATGACGGGTATCCGATCGATGATCATAGTAGAAGCATTAAGATGTGAATGGAAACTGTAATCCCCCTGTCCCAAATCACGGAGACAAATATCGAAGAAATAGCTAAACATCAATCGTCAAGCTGTTTCCTCACCCGTCATCTTTTTTTCCAGTAAATCCCCACGAACGTTGCCTGTCGCTGCATTTTTTGTGATCTGATCGATCGCATCTTCACCATCGAATAGCGCTGCAGTTTCCTCCAGTGTCCGGTCCTTGGTCTCCACCACAAAGAGCCACAAAAAGACAAATTCGCACGCGAGCCAGCATACGTACACAAGCTACGGCCGTAGGAAGGAAGAGGTCAGCGCATCAAGATCAACGAAAACGGGAAACGTACATAATATTTCCATCCTAGCGCGTTCAGAGCTATCGGATTGACATATTGATTAAATATGATCGCAACGGAAACGACGAAGTTATAGAGGGTTAGCCCCTTCGCACGGAGGTTGAACGGCAAGATCTCGACCGTGTACGATATGGTCAACGGAGTGAACGCGAGCGCGTATGCCGAGGAAAAGAGAAAGATGAACGCGATAACGGCATGGCCCGCTGCGGTAGTTCCGTGCTTTGCATACTCTGCAAAACAGATTGCTTGCGCCATATAGAATAACATCATCAGGCCGCACGAAGTAATGGAGAGGAATCGACGGCCAAAACGGTTCATCGTATACGAAGCGTAGAGACCCCAAATGAAACTCCAGATTTGAAGGACACCGTTGATGAGGAGTTGAGTGCTTGAGCTGGTGATACCGATCTCGTTCAAAACCTTGGAGAGGTAGTATGACAAGAGTCCGTTGCCTGACCACTGGGAGAAGAAGGCGAGGGCAATGATGATCCGCATGCGTTTTCGGTTACCCGGAGTCGCGAAGAGCGACTTCCAGCCAACATTAGCGGCGACAGTCCGATCGAATTCGAGTGCGACCTTGATTTCATTGAATTCGAACTGCACTAAGGGGTCCTGCCTACAAGTACCTCAGGACACTGACGAAACAAGTTGAGTGAAAACGTACTCGTTGCCATCGGCGTGGTAATAGGCAAGTGTCCTCAGAGCCTCGGGTTCGCGCCCTTTGCTCACTAGCCAGCGGGGCGACTCAGGTGCAAACAGTACCAACAGTACCTGAATAACAGAGGGGACTCCTTGAAGCAACGACGGCAATCTCCAGGCCCAACTATTGTTGATCCTGAATGAACCAAAGGTGGTCCACGCAGCGCTAGATCATATTGAATTATCAATACCCTCAAAACTGTAATGTATGAAAGCAATACATACATGATAGCACCAGAATACCAAAGTGAGTTATACAGAGCTGTCAAAGGGGCACGATAAGGGGGGTATGAAAGTTCGGTGACTAACATAGGGGCTGCATTGGCTGTCCACATTTCTCAGTACATGGAACAACAGTTGATGGCATAGAACAAATACGAAACTTGCCTGCAAAAGTATTCCCAAAGCCGATCAAGAAGCGAGCGCCGATGAACATTCCCACGGACCGAGAACCTGTTTGGAGAGCGGTCGCGATACACATGATAGCCGCACCAAACCAGATTGCTCGACGACGTCCCAACCTATCGGACAAGTAGGGTGCAAATGGATACCCCGCCAACGCTCCAATGTTCTATATGTTAATTGTCAATGATACTAGTGCACATCCATAACCTGAGTGAACACACCTGGATAGCATTGAGGAGACCTAGATTTCCGCCAGATGGGTAGTTGAAAGCAGACTCCCATTGAGTGAGACTCTGCAGACCATTCATCATGCTGCCATCGTAACCAGTGGTCGACGAGCTGATGAGACTATCGACGATGCCAGAGCCTATCAGAGAGTGCCAAAAGGCAGGTGCAGGATGGTTCAGACTTACAGAAGGACGATCCATGCATTGAGTGCAATGAGACTGTGAAAACGGGGATGAGCAGGACGAAGAACAACTAGGGAGGCGGCTCACCGCTTGTTGTTGTGCCACTTTCTTGTTGGATCTGTGAGATGCGCCAACAATATGAATGTTTCTTGGGCTGCGGGAGGAGCATTGCCAACCCCCATAATGTCTCGTTCAAAAACCAGATAAGCTAAAGAACAAACAGGACGCCGGGGACTCTTCGACAGTGGCGTTACGGCGATTCACGCGCATTTTATAAGATGACGAGAACATGTAGCACCTGTTTTCAATATAAGTACTGTAAGTATGGTGCTTCGAATGAGGCAGCCGAACAAGGACCCCGAATACGTCCTAGTTCTGTCTGACTCTTTAGTGTAGCGTCGCTAGCTAGTGTAAGTACGTTGAGTGGTAAAGCGCTCACCTCGGTGCTCTCAGGGTCCTTCAGATTCCCTGCTGAAACTCGCTTTTGCACTATATTGAAAACGGCTGTAACTTTGAAAATTTTGTCTCAATTACGGCGAATAGGTAACCTGGTGAGTCCGCTGCGACATCTCATATGGTCACAGTGCAAGCAAGCACCTGCAAATCCGAATGATGAATGGGTAATCCACCTGAGATTCACTGTTTCTTGTTACTCAGGCTGGGCGGACTCGAGACTTGAATAGGACGGAAGCGAGGTATTCGTCGGCGGGTTACAAACACCTCCTCTGAGCATTCGTTCCCCATCGAGTGTACCCCGTTTCCCTTCGTTGCCTGGTTACCCTGCTATAGTTTGTACTTACTTCGTATACGTTAATCAGGATATTTATTTATTTGTTTTCCTTCTCCGCCCCACTTAGGAGTACTTACCCATTGTCAACTGCCCCTGTCATGGTTTCCTTTTGACCACTATCATTGTCGTCTTCGATGGCCGGTGCGTTCAGTGGACATCTCCTCCACGCGTTCAACAACGAGCCCAGAACGCCCTCCATCATCTCCAGCGGTGCGATGTCCTTTGACGCACGCGCACACGGCACCCCTCCACTCTCTTTTCCACCCTTCGCCTCTCCCTCGCCCATGCCATACTTTGGTTTCACCCCCCTTTCCGAAGACAGTACCATCGCCAAAAAAATTGCAACTCTTCAAGCCAAACTCGATAAAAAACTCGGCCCCGAATACATCAGTCAGCGCCCCGGTCCTGGTGGTGGCCCCAAACTAACCATGCCGAGGGTTGGAAGATTATCAATCTTGCCAACGAGGTGTTTGGGTTCAACGGCTGGAGTTCGAGCATTGTGAACATTGCGACGGATTTCCTAGATTATAACGAAGAGTCCAAGAGGTTCAACGTCGGCGTGACGGCCATCGTCCGGGTCACGCTTAGAGACGGCGCGTATCACGAAGATGTTGGGTATGGGATGTTGGAAAACGGCAAGAGCAAGGCCGCTGCCTTAGACAAAGTGAGTTTCTTTCGGCCTGTTGTGGTAGGGGTCGCGAGAGCGCCATGTTGATGTCTTCTCTCTTACCTTCCCTGTGTTTTATTTTTCCACTGGAAGTGCAAGAAAGAAGCGATCACGGACGCGCTCAAGCGAACCCTTCGGAATTTCGGAAATCTACTCGGGAACTGCTTGTATGACAAGTCATATGCCCAAGAAGTTGTCAAGATCAAGGTTCCTCCTGTACGAGTAACATCTCCCCCAAGGTCTGTACTTATCCCGACGTATGTTTTCAGGTCAAGTTAAACAAGAATGACTTGTACCGTCGACCTGAGTTCATGGAGCACACGCCCGACGCTTCAACGTCTGCCCACCGTAGCCATACGGCGACTGACGAAACATCATCGATCAAACGCGATGAACCTTGCATCAAAGTAGAGCACGAGAGTCGTCAGCCCGAAACGCCCATCACGTACGTGCCGCGACACTTGCGTCAAGATATGGCCACTGCCACCACCCAACAACCACAACCCCGAGTCGAAACTCCGGCTCGTGCCATCGTCATGCCAGCCCAGAAAACTCTCGTTCAACATAGCATACATACATCAACTTCGGGTTCGTGTGCGATTGCTTCCCCAGCCAACCGTACTCCACCATCCGGCGCTGCACCAAAACTCAACGGACTAAGAACCCCGATCCCGACGCCTGTGCACGCTACGCGTGCACCTACTGCACGAGCACCTCTACGGCCACCTGCCGTAGCATCCCCACTCTCCCGGGTCCACAGTGCCCCTGAAAGCACAGTGTCTTTCGCTGTACCAATGCTACCAGCTCGCACAGATTCCACTGAGATAGTGAATCAGGAGATGAACGCCAGCAGTAATAACGACGGCAATGAAGAGGATGAGGACGCATTTCCGCTCAGCACACAAGACGATGCCCTATTCGCCACGGTTGATCTCGGTGAAGGTGATCTCGGACGTCCAATTGATTTTGAGGAAGGCATGGGCGGGGTGAGCACGGACGCGTGTATCCACGGAGCGGAAGTGGATATCCCGGAGCAACCGCCCGCAATACAACCTCAGGTGCGCGATAGTGTTGAGGTCGGATCGAGCGCAGGACCGTCGCCTGGCGGACCTCTCAGGACAAACGTACGAAACGAAGCGCGGGTGGAGCCCGCTGCGAGATTGCCCCTCTCGAAATTCGACTATCCTGGTTCTAGTACAAGCGGGCCGCCAGATGCTCCTTCTGTTACGTCGAGCACGTCGAGTGCACGCGCAAGTTCTCCAACACAAGACATCAAACGCTTTCGGCCTTCAATGACCTCGATTGGTGGATTTCATTTTCCACCTGCCATGGTGCGTTTTTCTTTGTCCGTGTGCTCGAGGATGTTGATGCTTATACTGCTGTATGCCTGGTTATATGCGCAATTCCCGTGCTCTTTCTGCCCCGTTTCACTTTCTTGATGGACAGAAACCTTCGGTGCAGCCACAGCCCCAGTTACAGACCCACACACCCAAGCCCATAGTCTTAACTAGTTCCCGCACCTTTCAGACGGGACAGACGAACGCGCTCAAGCGCAGTGCAGATGCCATGATGTGCGTATTACCTTTATTCTTTTCTTTTCCTGCGTTGGCGCTTATTCAGCATGCGCCATCAGGGCGGCATCCGCCTCGGTTTCATCGACGCGTTTACCTCTGGTCCAAGGCATGGGTCTTGGTCAGAGGCAGCACCAGCAGCAAAATGCGATCGCACGCCGCCCATCGGATCACAACGAGAACAATGATCCCAAGCGGCTCAAACGTTGACCAATGTTCATCCACCAACCCATTGTTTGCTAGTCTTGCGTGTTGTTATTTCCACATGACCTTACTGCCCACTGTACCATTGCCACATCCCTTCTTTTTTATGTATTACGGTTTCGGGACCAACAACATACTAGGTGAAGAGAACAAAAAACATGCCGACTCTGATAAGTACATGGAATTGCACAACGTAAAGGGAATATAAGGTGAAAATTGCTATGAACTCTGAACACGGTGAATCGAAAGCGAGTGATAAATAACCAAGTAGCACGCTGCAAATGTGTCTGTCGCTCTAATCCTTCTAACGACGTGAAGACATGTCAGCAACCAGACCGAGTGCCATAGCGGACGGATAACGTTAGGTGACGCGCGCCTCCTCCAGACGCGCGAGGTCGTCTCTTGCGCCAAGCAAGACTTCCTGTCAAAAGCAACGTCAAGTCGATAAACATGTCAAGCCCGGAGGAACAATGAAAAGGCTCACCGTCACAAGCGCCTGTCGCGCCTCGTCTTTGATCTCCTTCCATCGTCGTTCGTATGCGCCCAACAGCAACTCCCACTCAGCCTTTCGGCCTGCCCCGCCCCTGCGGATGATCGCCCGCAACACGATGATCCCCGCAACCCATTCAACCTCGTCTGCTTCCCATACCGCATCTCGGGCCATCATTTCTGAAAAAGCGTCCGTGGACACCGAGGGCGGCGCAGGTACGCCATACCTTAGCTCCTGCGCCGGGCGGAGGTGGTAGGCCGTGCTCCCGCTCGCACCCACAGCGGTGACAGGAGTAGCACCGGTACTGGGACCGCCGCCGCCAGCACCAGCCTGCGCACCCTGGAAAACCCCAACCTCGATCGCGGCGGCGTGAATCTGCGCCCACTGTACGTGATCC
>JBBPRP010000517.1:0-13570 GCA_038093135.1 Leccinum longicurvipes
CAGGAAACATTTCAGACATACCGTACAGCCTTCTGCAGCGAAAATAATAATTGACGCGCAGCCGCAAGGGTGGCACACGGTCTGCATTGTCTCTTTAGTCCTAGAAATGGCATTGTTTGCCGTGACTCACGTACATTCGTTTCTTACCTGGACAAGAACGCCGATCATTTCCGAGAGCAAGCTTACCGTAAATCAGCGCTTGAGCTTGATATAGGTCCTGGAATGTGCGCGCCCCATGATACGGTGGGTAATAGTGGGGCGGCGTACGTCGGATTTCTATTTTTTGTCGAACGCCCGCCTTGATTGGGAAAAGTCTTGGATTGGATCGCTGACAAATGGCAGGCACATCATTGGCGCTTTCCGTACGGTGCTCAACATGATGCTCATCGCTGTTAAAGTAAACTTGCACTGGCGCTGAGATACGCCGACTCCACTATCGACATGGAGCATGGAGCTGGTGTGAGATAACACCGCACTCGTCACTTATCTCGAGCCACAGAGCCACCCTATCGGAAAGAAAAGGAAATCAGTGGGCGTTGCACACTGGGGGGGCCGATAATTGTGCTTACAGCATCACGGATGTCGGACCTCGATCGAGCTGGATTCCCTTCAAGGGCGATGTCGGTGCAAACTTTCCACCAAGTTTCGTCTGCGATCTCCGCGGTGTTTCGATGCAGCCCTATGCCAAGTTACTAATGTAGGTGTTTTCCGGCCATTGCCGAGCTACTTCAAGGCGAAGCCTTCCTCAAGCAACATGTCCGCCCAGGGTTTCGGGGGCTACTTCAAGCTGAACGAGTCCGGGTCTCAGTTGTAGCACAGTTCAATCTCAGAGTCTAAAAGTATCGCCACACGAGACAGGATCATTGAGAATGATCCGCATCAAGGGGATAGCAAGCTACGAATGCACCGTCAAGTCGAACGTTGGATGTAGAAAATAAGGAAATAAAGGAAATAAATGCTCACCCGCTGACCACGCTTCGTCTGTAGCCCCCAAAACACGAAATTCCTCGCGTAGACTGCCACATTTCCGTCGAGGAATGTGTTGGGCAGATAGCCACCGACAACACGCTGTTTGTGCTCTTCTTACTTATTCGAGCGCTCGAGTCGTAGTCACCCGATGATCGTCCGTCCACCTTTTGGGACCCGGTTGTTGACGGATTCCATCGGGCTGGGGGGTCAATGTCGTTCCCGAACTTCCCGTGCTACTGAACGCCTCGGGCCCCCCAGAGGCCAGAGCCTGAATATGTATGGTAGGCGAAATTGTCGGCGTTGAGATCATGGCCTCACTTCTGACAGTACGACTGCAAAGACCGTCCATCATGGTTGAGCCTCCCACTTTGGAAGGCAAACAAACAAGCACAAATTCGACGCGCTTCCCGTTTCCGCAATGAGCCGGTGAATTTCTGAATTCCTTGCGTACTGTCATGTTCGCCGTTATTGCTCGTCAAGCCGTCCGTGGTCGTGTTTCGACCTCTCTTCCCGGTGGAGTTGCAAGAAAAATTTGTTATCCCCAGGCCTTCCGCCTCCCATCCCACCGGACCATTGTCAGTACGTTGCTATTTCTCAGTCACTTTAACAATCAAGTTGCACACATTCTGTGACTAGCCAAAAAGTACACGGAAGAACACGAGGCTGTCACCTTCGACGATGCTACGGGACTGGGTACCATCTCTATCACCAACCACGCTCAGCAAACTCTGGGAGACATTGTTTTCATTGACCTTCCCACCATAGGGTCAAAGATCTCCCAGGGAGGTAAGCCGTGTTGTACACATCACGGAATTAACGCGGCTGAAATGAAACTTGTCCTTCGTAGACGCGATTGGTGCCGTAGAGAGCGTCAAGGCTGCTTCAGATATCGTTTATGTGGATTCCTTTTGTCCAATGTCAGGATACTGAATGTCGTGTGTGCGTATGTGCAGTATGCTCCCGTCTCGGGCGAAGTTTTCGAGATAAACGAAAAACTGCAAGGCGAACCCGGCCTAGTGAATCGTTCTCCGGAAGATCAAGGTATGCATTCGGAACGTTGGGATACTAATTTGCTCTGAACTGGACGGAACTAGGTTGGCTCTGCAAGATTAAATTGTCTGAACCAAAGGAGGCATGTCTTCGAGTCATTTTGCGTATGTGTAACAGCTGACGGGGCTTGCAAAGATGGACGACCTACTTACGCTCGAGGAGTATGTCGAGTCCTACGAATCATAACGATTCTCCGAACCGCGGGACACATGGCCTCAACTGCCGTTGGTCGTATACCTATCATTATTTTATGTTTCGAGACGGGCAAATGCTTTGGGTTAGCCTGCGGCGATCCTGAACCAGATGTGTGTATTTAGATTAGATATTAGAATGACACGCACTGCAAAGAGTCAATACTACTAATTGTTACTACTTGTTTGTCCGCCTTCCAAAGTGAGAGACTAGACCAGCTTGACACTTGGACCTTGTCACACCAGCCGACCACAACGATGGCCGAGAAAACGAATCCCAACATGCTCTTTGCAAACTTCAACCAAGACTACTCGTACGCACAGAAGCTCATTTCACTATCAGTTACTCATTTATCCTCGTAGATGCATATCAGTCGGCACTCGCAAAGGTTACAGCATCACCAATTGTGATCCTTTCGGGAGAGTCTATACCATGAGTGCGTCCTCACCGTCCTGTCCTACCATTCAAACTTGAACGGCACACATTTAGACGATGGTGCACGCGGCATTGTGGAGATGCTCTTCTGCACCTCGCTCATCGCTCTCGTCGGTGCTGCAGATCAACCTCAATCCAGTCCACGCAAGTTGCAAATCGTAAACACGAAGGTGCGCTGGAATATTCCATATCGACTCGCGTCATCTCAAATTCTCGCATCCTAGCGTCAATCGATGATTTGCGAGCTCCTCTTCCCTTCTTCCATCCTTGCCGTTAAGCTGAACCGCAAGACCCTTGTTATCGTTCTCGAGACCGAAATTTACATCTACGATATATCTAATATGCGCCTTTTACACGTTATCGAAACAGCACCTAATCCCGACGGTAAATATCAACACCCAACTCCGTTCGTGCTAGCTCACCTTCGTTCTAAACAGCGATATGCGCGCTTTCTCCAAATGCGGAGCACTCGTACCTAGCATACCCTTCGCCTATTCCATCCCCCTCGACGTCGGCATCTGCATCCACGTCTCCTCCCAGCGCGCCACAGCAACCCGCAACCGGCGACGTCCTCTTGTTTTCCACGACCACCCTGACGCTCTCCAACATCATCCGCGCGCACAAATCACCGCTCTCTGCGCTGACCATCTCCCCGTCAGGAACTCTCCTCGCGACGGCGTCAGACAAGGGTACTGTCATTCGCGTGTGGAGCATTCCCACCGCAGAACGGCTGTGGCAATTCCGGAGGGGCACGCGAGAGGCCAGAATCTACAGCATGTCGTTCAATGCGGTCGGGAGCCTGCTCGCCGTCAGCTCCGCTCACGACACCGTACACATATTCAAACTTGGGCCTCGGCAGAGCTCGGGGGGCAGTAGTATGGCAACGGGCACGGCGAAGAAAGATCGACCATCGAGTCCGATGGAATCCGTCGACAGCCGGGACCCTGAAGATGGGCGGACAACGGGCGACTATGACTCTTTCGTGGACGAGCGCGCTCACAACAAGAGCGGCAACAGCATGTCGTCGGCGATTCGACGGCGGTCGCTGCACCTTACCAAGTCCCTCTCGTCGTCCGTCGGTGGCTATCTACCGAACACTCTGACGGAGATGTGGGAACCTGCGCGCGACTTCGCGTTCTTGAGGCTACCAACGAGCGGGGCGCGTTGCGTGGTTGGGTTGAGCGGGTGAGCCTACATTTCCTTTTATTTTAGCGGTGTTTTTCGTTCCGCCATCGTCGATTAAGTCACTCACTTTTTTAAAAAAAAATCCGTCGTTGGCTGGCTTACATGCGCGCGCTTTTCAGGACTCTTCCACAGGTGATGGTGATATCCTCCGAGGGCTATTTCTATGCGTATAACATCGACCTGGAGAACGGTGGAGAGTGCACGCTGATGAGGCAGTATAGTCTCGTCGACGCTGATCCGAGCGGGATGGACTAAGTCTGTTTGGAGAGATCTGGGATTTTTCTATCGCTTTCATTCTCTTCTTTGTGTGTTTTCTGGAACTATTCTTCGTAGTTACAGATGATATCAACTTGTGCCCAATGCTGGACGACAGAGATGCTCGCACTCGAATGCGAGTGAATTCGAAGACGAGTTGCGTGTTCGAGGACTGTCGAGATAAGTATTTGGCGTATATCACCATAACTTCCAGTGAGTGATCCACTGACTCCCAGAATCCATAGTAAAGACACCTGATTTAAGAATATATCGAGTACCCTATATCCCAAGATAACTACCAGCAAGAAAAACCCAAGAAAGAGCTCTACAGTAAATCGGAGGAGAATGTTAATACAAATATGAACACTGGGTCACCGCATCATCGCCGATGCTGCGGAGAACGAGTAAAGGGGAGGGGGTTATTCTACGTGACACCGATCCCATCAAGCAATGCTGTCATCCGATTGCCATGCCCAACGCCTTACCGCAAGGGAACGAGACATATGGGGTGTGGTTCCCTTCATATCTTCATGAATTGCGCAAAGTATGCATCGAGGTCCGCGGCGCCATCCAAAGGTGCGATCGTGCCGACGTATCCATCCGGCCGAACCACCACCATCATGCCTTTATCGGACACGCCATAGTACGAGTAGCCTCGTCCATCGACGGTGCCTTTATAGTCCGCATCGTCAATCAAGACCCTGCAGGACACATCAACATAGGCAAGCTTCAGATCGGTGCGTGCACTCACTTGGACCAATGCTGTCTCAGCAACGATGGAATCTTCATATACTCGAATTCCTCCTTCTTTCCTTTGCAGATCGTGATGATATCGAACCTCGAGCCCAAAGTCTCGTTCGAGGCATATGTTGTCAAGAAGCTTTCGGGCCGTTGCAGGTCCTTCACCAATGATTCGACCCTTTCGCTCTGCGAAGCATCGTCGAGGTCGCCAGCGAACACGACGAGTTTGTAGCGGAAATTGGACGGAAGAAGGTCCTGGAGCTCGCACGGCACTGCATTGGCTCCTCCAAGGAACATGTGCGGGGGCATACGTTCGCCGATGACGATGTTGGTGGCCAACGATTGGTTCGCTTGGGCAACGGTGGCGGATGGACTATAGTGCACGCCAATACCGCTCGTGAACCCTCCGAAGGTTTTGAATGTCCTATTGGCTAGATTTAGGCGTGGCTTGGGCAACTCCGTCATTCTACTCACTTCAGGAACTGTTCATGAGAAACACCGTCAAGGTTGTCGGATGTCAGGGGCTTTCCGGAGAACTGAGAGGCGAATGTCTTGTCGAACGCGATGAGATCTTGTGCGAACTTGCGACGCTCGAATTCGTACTGAGCGGAAGGCACGTTAGGCGTCTATCAGGCATACCCATGGAATAACTTACAGTCGATAACAGGGACATGTCTGCCCAACCGCGAATCACGAACGCGAGCTTCCAGGCTACCCATCTGTGGTGAGATTGTGCACCTAAAACAATGAGATGTGAGGCTTACCAAGATTGTGTACGTCATTAATACTGGCGTTCATGCCTTGACCTGGAATAACGATTAGCCTGTCTGCGTAGTAACAATGGACAGCACGAGGCAAGTTACCTGCTTTAGGCGAGTGTGTGTGGCACGCATCTCCTGCGATAAACACGCGGTTGTTAACGGAGAACTGGGATGCCACGCGTTGGCCAACTTTAAACGAAAAGTCAGCATCAAGAGGACCAGCTTCTTGTGTTGGATAATCGCTCACTGATGTATAGCGTCGACCAGCTGATACCTTTCGTGGGGACAAGTTTGTATGGTTTAATGGAGGTTTGTGCTACCTGTGGCACAAGGTTGAGCCAATAAACGCATCCGCACGGAAAGGAAAAACCTGACCTCTAACAATTGTTCGGGTCCCATCTTATCCTTATCTACCCGTCCTGTGACCGGATCCGTTACATCCTGAGCGGTGAGCTGTACATAGAATCGGACTTCGTCGCCTTCACGAGGAATGACTAAACAGGAACCGTTGCTCGAATGGATAAGGCTCTTCTTCCGGATATCAGGGAAGTCAGTGTCAGGAGCTAGGTCCAAAACACCCCAAATATAGTCTGACCGAGATAATGAGACAATGATATCGATCGATTATAAAACATTCTCACCTGTTTGTTCGCCATCCATACTTATCCCGAGAGTCTTCCTGACCCACGAATGAGCCCCTGTGGGAAATGCGTCAATTCTGGTGTGGGCACGGCTAAACTGGAACTCTGTACCATCTGCACCGAGCACATATTTCGCACGAACGACTTCCTCGCGTGGCTCTCCTTCGGGCACATCTTGGCGCTCCAGGGTCACCTAAATGTCTGCGTGAGTGTTTGAATGAATATGGATGGATATGGATTGACCTTGACTGGGTACGACGTAGGGTCAGCGAGTTCTGCTTTATCAGTCGATATCTCTATCTTGCTGGGGACGGTCGAGCGTTGAACTTCAATACCCATGGATCTCATAGAATCCAAAAAGATAGACTCGATCGCTCCTTGGTGGAGTCCAAGCTATGTATAAACTCGTCTCGAGAACGCGCGGATCGTAGGACATAGAGGACATACTTCAAATGGATAGCGAGCAGAAGGTGCCGAAACGTCCTGGGTACGACCCGAAAGCTAAGGGGGAAAATTAGCCTTGATCAAATCAAGAGTATCATGATGCTCACCCGAATGCCACCATTTGGACCTGGGTCATAGAATGACTACACAGCAGGAACAGTTAGGAAGACCAAACGCCCGCATTCCAATTCACTTACAGCGATATGTACTTGAGCCCCTTCTTGCAGGAAACGATCTACAAGTCCATAGCTCTACAGGGGTGGTCGTCAATGCAAGCTGATAAACTAGGAAAAAAGATACTTGCCTTCAAGACCTCCAAGGTTCGAGGTGAAACGCCGTCAGCTTGGCCAGCCGCTACTTTGAGAGGGCTAAATGACACATTAGTGAATTCGGTCTTTAATTATAACGGAGGGTGCAAACCGTTTGTCGATAATCTTGAAGTTTACGCCTGCCCTGCCAAGAGCATTGGCGCACATGACCCCAGCGGGACCAGCACCAATGATGAGAACATCCACTTCAGAGAAACAAGGTGAAGACATTGTAGTATGAAATGACGAGGTCGAGCAATGCAAGGCTTAGATCCTTTTCTGCAGACAATGCAAACAGGAGTGACCCTTTAAATACTGTCGAGTAGAAAATTAAGTCCTGTTATGCGTAGATGGGCCCCCGAATAATTGGACCGTGGAGTAATCCCATATTCCAATAAGGTCGCAAACTGCTCAGGATGTCAGAGAAAGAATGACCCAATAAGCATAGGATCTCGCACATGAGGCACGTACAAAGACCACATCCAACACAGCATCGTTTCGAAACCTACGTGTGATGAGAGAACCGACTCCCCGGAGAGAGTATCTCCGTGATGGGTCGCCACCGCCGAATCATGATGTCCTTATGGAGTATGCGAGATAGATAACCGAAATCAGTTTGGAGACTGCGAGCAACCTGCGTAGTTCTTTCGTAGCTCCATGCTACCTTACTGTGTCTCGGTAGCTAGTCCCAAGGTCTGGGATCAAAGTTGCTATGGGCCACTGAGGGGACCACGATGCTGATACAACATTCATCCTTTCGACGACAAAAAGAGTCCTTGATGGCAGGGTAAACTAATAGTAGTGAAAATGGGGAACAGCATTCACGAGGAAGAGGATTTGTTGAATCATGGAATTACGGGGATGTCGTGGTTGAGACCATCCCCGAACGTTGAATGAGCGCGGAACCAAATCAATTAAAATAAATCGAATCGAGAAGTCGCACGAAATTTGAAATGTCTCAGAGTTTCGCTTGTGCTCGAGTGTTGCTTCAAATGACGGTCTAGCTGCCAGTGCGTGTGGATGAACTGTCTAAAATGTGCATAGTAGCCTTCGTCCACTCAGCAGCCTTGTCGAACTCTCGGTTGCATCGATGGTAAGATGACTATCAGATAATATTACTACTGACAACTGCTGTTACCAACTTGAGTTTCGCGGCTGGTGATCCGTGTGGGTTGCAACGGATAGTGATCTCGGAAGTTCCAACGCGTTCACATTTTCCCGGTGAGTGGGTCAAGCAACGAACCAGTCGTTATGACATCCGTTGCGACCGGAGATTCTAATTTAGAGATCCAGATTGGACTAGACTGTAAGCCATCGTGTCTCTGCGACGACGTTTGCTACCACGCTTAACATGTGCGTGTCATACCTGCCGGAATGGGATGATGTTACTTTCTGTGGTGTGTGTGGAGATATACTGGAGGGAGTCGGAGGTCTGCTTGCGGCTTGGCTAGTGTAAATCAATGTTCCCACAGCACCAAAGGAGGCCGTCCCAATCCTCTGAGAAGCATTTTGTTCCAGCGTGCTAAGTGACTTCGAGGCTCGAGAATCTCCACGCATCCGACGTGGCAGGACATTCCATCCATTAATGCAACTTCAATCCGGCCTCGTGAGAGGATTCCATAAACTTACCACTGACCTGGCCCCGCAGCCTCGCTAAAGGCGAGACAGAGCTGAGCTTCAAGTGCCAGACAGACGGCACCGATAAATTTGCGGAGGAGCTCACAGAAGCTCACGTTAGTGTGAGCTCGGTGTGCACCGGTATTATAGTGACCGGCCGATAAAAAGAAAAGTCATCTGGAAAGGTACATAGATATTCGGATATAAGCACACCGAGGCGGTCTCGTAGACAAAATAGAAATAGCATATAGTCAGTACAACAGGGTTTACCCATTATTACATCGAAAAATTGGCTGCGAGAAAATAAATCAGTAAAAGACAGATTGCATACCTGAATGATACGTGCATGAATGTTCGAATCTCTTCAAATCCGAGGACCTCAATAAGTCGAAATGGTTCTTCAAACCTCGCCGTGCAACACACAATGAGCATACTCAGCCCTCTCTGTGCCTTCCGTAGTGAGCAAAATGTCTCGAACCTAATCAAACACGTTTATATTTGAGTGGGTAAAACGTGGATCGGACATACTTCCACAGGTGGATCAAGGCCGAAGGCCTCCGCCCTCTCCCATCGCTCCAGTCTTGTCATTCCGATACATGGGCCAAACTCATACGACCTGAGAAAACCGTGAGCACAGGCAAATCAACCCACCCGATGATCTCACATGTCAAAGAAACGAAGCATTTGGTGTATCCTGTTCTGCCCTTCCGAATGGACTGTTGGCGCAGACGAAATGAGTTCCAAATTCCTCCAGCATTTTCCATGACTTACCAGGCTCTATATAACCCATTTTTGATCTGACCTCACTGTGGTATTTTCGGTACCGACCGGCCTTGTCGTTGATGTCCAGATGCTCTCTTTCTACCACCCCTGGAGAAGGTTTTTGTTTCCTGGAGTATGATAGCTCTGAGGACACTTTCTTTATAGTTCCAGGGGATGTATGCGCCTTTGTACTCGCACGAGTTCGTTTGGTTGGAACAGTAATTTCCCCGGGGGCTGCGCTATCTTCGTCAGAGGATATCTCAAGAGCATCGCTGGGCTCCGCATCATATAGAGTTTCTTCCGGTACCACAACTCGCTTGTTTTTCTCTTTTTCTGCGACCGTGGCTCTCTTTTGTGACTTTCCATTGAGAGCCGAGTTGGTTCGTTTGGCACTTGAGAACGAAAGGGTGCCCTGCTTCAAGTTTGGCATATCAGAGATTTGAACAATGTGGGTTGATATTAGATCAGATTTAAGCGTCTACCGAGAATTCAGCACGCAATGGATGGATGTGAGGGAGAAAGGCACCAGTTCAAGTTCAAATTGGTCGAATAAGGACAGGAGTAGCTTACACTGCCACCAAATCAAAATCATTATGTAACTCGATTACCACTTGCTTTGCGAACCTTCGCCACTGGCACACCAACAGCGCCAGCTATGCACCATCGGACCCCATGAAGATGGGCCTAATGTGCGATGTAAGCGATTTCTGGACCATCAGATTGCAAGGGACTCATCACACAGGATAGCCACTTATCCCGCGGATGAGCTTCGAGCCGAGCGCGGGGGCATCTGTCTTTATCACCTCTTTTCAAAAGCTGATTCGAAACTTCGACAAGAAATTCATACAGATGAACTCACCGTGTATATCACAATCGCATTCTATCACGGTGGTCAGTACGTGATGCAGGTTGTCCTCGATGGGGTGGTTCAGCCTGAGCTGCGACTGTCAGACGATCAGAGAGTAGTTTCATTCATGGCGATGCCGGATGATGTGACCACCTTTGCTGTTTGAAGACATGGGGGATGGTTTGTTGCTGTGCATGACGACCGTGTGATCGTTTGGGATGTAGCAACCCAGAAAAAAGAGTGAGCACTCTTCACCGTTCTAGATATGTCGCGGGACTCGTCGAACTTCGGCCGCTAGGGTCTACAGTTCTGTTAAGTATACCTCCAGAGAACGGCTTGCGGTTTACAATTATGACCTCGACTTCTACCTCGAATCTACAGTTCTTACCGCAGGATGACCTCGCCACCGGTACAGCGCGCAAAATAATTCTCCGTGTATGGGAGATCTCTTCTGGTGATGAACTGACTTGTCGCCTGGAAATTACCCTCGTTCGATAAAGAGATTATTGGGATGAGCGCCCGATCACCGTTAGATGCTTCTGCGGAGACCAAGTTTTGGTCGAGTCCCACCAATCTCTGACAATCAGTGACGGAGCTAGTACGCCCCTTGTGGCCGTTACGTCGGACGAGGACTCGGATGGCTCGGATGTAACTTTCATTTGAACCACTCAGACATACTGACAAACCCAGTGTATATCTATTCCTAAGACATACTACAAAGGTCTCTCTCTAAGTAACGCTATAGATCCATTTCTTGGGCGCAAAGATGCGGAGTACTAGGGAAATTTTCAAGTTCCGGCTGCGCTCCGCCGTGATTGACACTGCCCGTCACCAAGGATGGTTAGAGCCACCTATACATATATTGCGCTAAATCAATCGTACCTCAACTTGAAGACTCTCTACCTCAAAGAGGGGTTTACAGTGTGACAGGCTCAAAATAGAACAAATCTGATAGATATCAGTAAGATTGCCTGCCAGACCCATGGATGCACGACGCTACACTGTATGTACAATTCAGTTTTTCGAGCCGATACAGACTCAGACAACCCACTAACCCATCTCTTTCGCCAGACCGTGCGTGGATTCTTCCACCAGGATGATCTCGAACAGAAGGAGGACCACGTATGTGCACCCTCTTGGTCACTCGAGTGTACAGGATCATCGATCTGATCTGTCCGCTCTCGTCACAGGCTGTGAGCCTTGTTCAGTTCGCCGAAGGGGACCTTTGAAAGAGCTCGTTTTCGCCATAGATACTACCACATTTCGGACTCAAAGATGACAGTGCCGATCGATGGTCCAAGTTCAAGAGCGAGATCAAGCGATTGGATACAAGCGCACCCATGGGGACGCGTTACAAGGTCGTCTTTCTGGGGAGGCACGGGGAGGGACACCGTACGTCGCGTCGCTTCCTGATTAAATGGTGCTTCCTCCTGCCGGCCTCACGATCTGCCACCATTCATCTTTACCCTCAGACAACGTTGCGATGGAACAGTATACCACGGAGGCACGTTACATCTACGTTCACCATCCATCCATCCATGATTTGATTTAATTTAATTTGGTTGGGTACCTTTTCTGGACTAACGCTTACCCCAGGAATGGACAAGGCAAGCTGAATCTGTGGATTGGTCGTGCGTGTGGCGGATCTCATCTCCTCGATGCACTGCAGCCACTGGACGAAACTCAACGGCAACGAGGAGCTTGTGTGGGGGCGTGAGTTGCCGTACAAACCTTCGCGTCTCTGACTCAACTCGTTTCGTTTCGTTTTCTTATCGTCCACTACAGCCGATCCCCAGCTTACAGAACTGGGCGTAGAGCAAGCAGAAGACGCCCATCGGGCGTGGGAGACAGAACTTGAGTACGGCATCCCTCTGCCGGAGAAGCTGTATAGCAGCCCCATGCGCCGCGCAATCAGGACCAACCAGATCACGTTCCGAGGACTCATCGCGCCGGATCTCAAGACCACCATCGTAGAGGTGGGCTTTCGCTTTGGTCTTGAGATTTTGCTGTGTACTCATGCATCAGCCTTTGGGCGACTGCCGGCTGGGTTATAGAATACTCGTGAGAGGAATGGCGTGTCGACATGCGATAAGAGACGCAAGATGTCGGAGATCGCCAGCGACTTTCCGGATTATGTGTTCGAGAAAGGGTTTGCCGAAGAGGACGAGACGTGGGATCCCGAGGTCCGGGAAACGTTCGAGGGACTCGACGTCCGTGCCAAGAAAGTGCTAGACATGATATTTAACGACGATAAGCAGTGTGCGTTCGAAACTTTCTCGTGCACGTTGCGGTACAATAAACTGACTGTTTTACGTAGTCATTTCGATCACAACGCACCATAGATTCATTGATGCTTTCCTACGGGTCTGTGAACATCGACCTTGGAATCTCCCGACCGGAGGTAAGCACTCGGGACGTTCGTCTCTCAGGAGTCACTGACCTGTTGGCCAGGAGTTATACCAATTCTGCTAAGGGCTGAGTGACTACTGCCAAATTGATACCAAGTTATTGTAGAAGTGTGCATATATTGACCAATCCATTGAATTAGGGCTACAATTAATTCCATACACGAGCAGCAAAATGCAAGGATTCATGAAAGCGAACAGGTCCCTAGTATGACAATACGCCGTACGTGCCACTGAACTTGAACTCTCCACCGTCAGACCAGCGAACATTGACGTGTGATCCGGTGAGGTAGAGGTCGGAGTACCTATCGATGAGCAGCGATGGCGTCAAGAAATAGCCTACACCCTGAAAGGGCAGACTTACCTAGCAGAAGCTCGGATTGATCCAAGCAAATTGTCAAAGTCCTTGACGGGTATTTTTTGCATCTTCAGCTTCGGAGGACCACCTAGCCCAAGGAGGGTCCCAAAGACGAGAGGATCGTTGCACACGCCGTCGTAGACCCACTTGGCGGAGCTAGTCTTACACGAGGGCCTCCACTGAGATCAAGAGAGACAAAGGAACTTGTTCAAGACCATTGATACCAGCAAAGGGAAAAACTTACACTCATTTGCTTCTTGATCCCACTGTTGACAGCCTTGCGAAGTTTCTCGACCGCGGTTTGGAGCTGTTCTGGGGTCATCGTCCCCGACCCGGATGCTTGGCCACCTTGGGAGGTAGACTGGAGCTCCTCTTCAAGATCCCGCGCGTACTGCGCTAGTTTGACAAACTGGCGACGGATGGCATCGTCGTCGTCCAGTATTGGGTACGTTTCTTTCTTAGCGAGGATGGCTTTCACGAGTGCTTGCGCGTCCTGGTGCGCGAGGGTACGCGATTTCTTGGAAGTGGACCTACCAGCTTCGGCGGCATCTGTAGCCTTGCGTTTCTTTGGTGGCATTTAATTACTGCCGGGTGGAGTGT
>JBBPRP010000518.1:0-13564 GCA_038093135.1 Leccinum longicurvipes
TGGTATCGAAAGATTGCGTGCCTTAGCTCTCAAGCTACAAACTTCACCTACCCCCCATAACGTAGGTTGACTCGTCAAGTGTTCGGGACGGTTCTCATTCAGGTGTAGTCTTGATTTTCCGGACACTGGGTCCATGTACGTTTCCACAGATGGCATCTATGGGTGCCGAGGAATACGAATCTAGTAGAAGTGAGCATTGCAGCAGTACTGTATATATGTACATATGTTCTGAATCTGTAAAGACGTATCGAAGACGATTGAGATAATTAAACAAGTAAAGTTGTCACGTATCATTCTAAGACTCGGAAAACCTACAAACAACGGCTTCAAAGCTTCCCTATTCATACACTCAGTGTAGACAACACATTTAATCATACAACCACACAACACTCATGTAGAGAGCCAAAGTTTGTACCACTTTCGTTTCTTCTTCTTGGGAGGTGGAGGAGGTATCGGTTCGGGTGGTGGCGGTAATCTAGGCATGTCATCAGAATCAGTCCATTTCCTCGCTTGTGCACATACTCATCTACGAATACTGGATATTCCTTGCGCAAAGACGCCATTGCTTGTGTAAGTTGAGCTTGATAGGCTAGACGGATATTATTAGGAATGGATAGCTTCCGCCTCCAAATTGCAACGCTATTTCCAGAAGGTGATGGGAGGAAAACAAAGACTATGATATGCATAGCGGGATTGTAGTAACCAACGGACTCTTGCAAAACCCGATCCATGGTCAGTTGAATTTGATTCCAGGTAATCCAATCAAATGCAGGCTCGCTAGGAGAATGAACGGGTCGGTAAGCAGCATTGACAACCAAGGCACCTCGCTCTCTTGTCTGTAAATACTTTTGTAGCTGCGGAAGCATCAGAAGCGTCCAGTGTACAAGGAAAGTGGGCCAGCTCACACCAAAGGATGCAATCCCGAACGACATAGAATCTATCCAACTTAAAAGGGTCGAGACTCGTTCGTCTTTTTCCGGGGAGAACAACCAATGAAAGCGATCAGATGCCTTTCGTTGCTTGCCATAAAAGGCGCGCTGCACGCCCTTCAGTGCTTCACCTCCCGACTCGATAAAGTTGAAATCTGTTATACGTTGCATCGCTGCGCGACCTGGCTCACTCTCCGTGGACGGTGTAGTGCCCGAATACGCGTATGAAAGAGTCTTTGACATTGGGATTGCTGAGAGTCCAAGCTTGTTCTGCGGCAAAGCGTTGACGGTTATGTTTTCGACAACAGCCGAGGGGACAACAGAAGGAGCAGAGGAAGGGAGCATGGACGCACGCATTGCACTGCGGGAGAAATGAACTCTGCGGCCCCATGCGTCATCATCCTGCTGTTCCTCTTCTTCTTGTCCGTCGCTCCATCCGTCACCAAGTCCCCATACATCATGCACCTCTTCCTCTCGCCGCGCATCACCCTTACTCCGGTGCGTCCTTTGGTCTTGTACATGTGGTTTGCTCTTTTTGTTCTTGCTTCCGTACCTATGCTGCTGTTGCTGCTGCTGTTGAGGATAGGGAGGGTGGGGATCGTGCGTTTGTCGATTCCCATGCTGAGGTGACGGATGTTTTTGCCAGTTGTTGGCAGGTGGAGGAGGAAATGATGCCTCAGCGTTCGGAGGCATAGGATACGGCTGTTGATTCTGTTGCGGAGTATTAAGCAACTGGTTCAGCATCTGGGACCGTTGCTGCTGGGATAGAACTGGTTTGTTCCCATTCCCAGCGGAGCTCGGGGAGGGTGGAACGGCGGGATCAAAAGTTACCTTGGGTAGTTTTCGGGCTTCCTCGCCCCAGCTCCGCCACCCACTGGTTGGCGCATGCGACGATGTGACGTGCGACGTTGCTTTGGAATGAGCGGAATGTGCAGAAACGGCGTGCGCCCATGTCGCAGAATGAAGTTGAGGTTGTTGACCCCAGCCGCTATTGGCACCACCCCAGCCGTCATTCGCCCCCCAGCCATCATTTGCGGGGTCGTCCTCGTCACCCCACGAGTCGTCGTTTCCTCCCCACCCATCATTTTGAGGAATCCAGGCGTCTCGGGGTTGTTGGGGTTTTGCGTAACCCCAACTAGTTGCTGGATTCTTGTGAGCGACTGCCATATTGGCGCCGTGAACCGTCGAGTTCTGATGGGTTGATAATGAAATATGGGGTTGTTGTTGAGGGTAATACGATGTTGGGCGATCTTTTCTTCCTTTCTGTGGAGGTTGGGGAGATGATGGGGGCATATGTGCTTGAGTCACGTTCGGCCCCCAACCCGAGTCATCTATATCTCGAATGCTATTTTCGGGTGCCATATCAGCCGCCCAGTCATCAGCTGGGTGATCGACGTCCTGCCATGACTCCTCCTCTACGCCTTCTAAAGGGCCGCCTGAGTGAAGGTGATGTGCTATTATCAGCTTCGGAAAGATCTCGTTCGCGATAATAAATGAAATTCACCCGGGGGGTGGCCGAACTCTTCTTGTTCCTCGATCGTGTCGACGGCTGCAGGTGGGTACGGGATATGATGCGCAGCAGGCGGCGATGAAACAAGGGGTGGAGGTAAAGGGGAGGGCGGGGGAGGGGCACTGCCAGGGACCGTCAAGGTAGGAGCTTTCTGCTTGCCCTTCTTTGTATTGTTGTTGCTCTTGCCCATTCTTTGTGCACGATACGCGAATGCTAGACTCGTGAGCGATGACGCATGCAACACGCGAGGTAAATGAAAACCTCAAGGTGACCGTGATTTCGATGAAAAGAACGTGCGGGTGCCGTGTTTGGCACGCAAAGCTCAGCGATGGGCTTACGAAGGCGCTGGGGTAGCGACGCTTGCTGGCAGGTCCCCACGAGAGCGATGCGAGGCGCAGAATGGATCGACGGTGAAAGAGCGGTTGGCTAAAGGGGTATATCTTCGCTTCGGATGGCGCAACGAGGGAAGGCGGAAGAAGGGAACTCGTTCCACACGCAGACACGAGCCTTTCATTTACCAAAGCTCCGGCAAACCATAACCCTATTTCGAGGTCCCACAACACTCATACATATGCTCGTTATATCCTCTTCACTACCTCTTCCACAACCTTGCTGGTACTGCTCGTCCCGCCAAGGTCAGGCGTCAAGTATCTACCTTCCCTGATCACTTGGTCCACTGCGTTCTCAATGCGACTTGCACCATCCCCATAACCAAGCTGACGAAGCATGAGCGCGGCAGAACGAATAGCAGCCAATGGGTTCGCGATATCTTTCCCGGCGATGTCCGGAGCGGATCCGTGGACGCTGGAATTACTGATAAGATCCGTCTTTCATCTGCCACGTTTGCAACTCACGGTTCGCCCATAACGAAGCTATCCCCTGCGTTGACCGAAGGCACGAGGCCAAGAGAACCAACCAGTGCAGCCGCGGCGTCCCTGCAATGCAGTGTGAAGACAAGGGAGATCCCCATGACAGGTTACGCACGAAATAATATCACCGTAAAGATTGGGCGCAACCATCACATCATAGATGCTGACGGGAGTACTCTCAGCCAAGCTTGGAAAGGGGGACCTTGAAGTGCTTACTGTGGTTCCCGGAACAGTCTGTGAACTGTCAGTGATAATCAGGCAGGACAAGACTGAGCGAACCTATATACGGCGCTGTCGACGAGTTGTTCCGCAATTGTGACACTGTCGTATTTCCCGTCCACGCCAGGCAGTGTGGGAACACCACGGACTGTTTCACGGAAAAGGCCATCTGTAATGGATAGCACATTTGATTTGTGAATAATTGTGACATGCTGACGCAGGATCATTCAGTCTGATCGAATAAATACTAGACTGTACGGACCTTGCGGGGTCGAGTCAAGGCAATTTTGAAGGCCATTTCTCCGATGCGGCGTGATGCGCGCTCCGTGATCAGGCGTGTTGCTCGAGCTTCCATTCCCTTTTTCCCAGTGGTCTGCGTTTCTTCTTTGATATACTAGCTCGCCCTATGTGAGCTATAATTGAGAATGTTGAAGTGATGCTAGACTCACAAGACACTCCGTGTTTTCCCGAACAACCACAAGATCAACTGCTGGCTGTTCGTTTGGTGTGGGTGCTACCTGTCAATGTGGTGTAAATTTACTGGCATTCAATACTAAGTATTAGATGTGCTTACAGAGGACACAGGCCTGATGTTGGCATACAGGTCCATTTTTTTGCGCAGGGCTACGATAGGCGATGAATAGCCAACAACTTTGCGCGAGGGCGAGCTGGTATGCTCGGCATTTGTACGGTTCGTACAGAAAGTCCGGAATGCAACATACCTGACAGCCCCAAATAAAGCGCAGTCGCACTCATTTTTCAACACCTCGACTGTCTCGTCCGGCAGGGCTGTGCCTGTTCTCTGAAAGCACTCAAAACCAGCGAGAAGATCAACGAATTCGGTCTTGGGTATCGACGATCCCAGAGCTTGGATTGCAGCTTTTGCGCCCTTGACGGAAGTAAGGACGTGACAGGTGCAACAAAAAAAACGCGGACTTACTGGAAGGACTTCTCGACCAATCCCGTCAGCGGGAATCATGCCGATTTTGAGAGACTTCCTGGCAATTGTAGCTATGGAGCGGAATGGTGCATTCGATGCCATTATGCAGTGTTCTCGGCCGTGAACTTTGGTGTAGGAACTTGAAAGCTTGAGGTATTGTTCGGATCACATTCGGCTGATACGCGGTCACGTGGTCTTGGAGTAATAGTAGTACTTCACGACCTTTCAAGGTCTGCGATGGCAATCACTCCAGAAAGTGCGATGGTCAAGTGCGTGTTGTTGAACACCACCAACGTTCTTCCGCAAACACATGGCCCGGCACCGCCGCAGGATGTCCCTGCAAAGCGGAGACCGCCAACTCCAGACGAATTGCCTGCAAAACGATCGCGTCTAACGCGTCCAAACAGTGAAGCTGACGATAGCGACACGGAAGGACTTACCCTTGTTAAAGGTCGTCGTACAATGTTTTGTCTATTGCAAGCATCATCCTGGCGTCCACCATCTAGCTCTCTGCGGATTATATGTACGCGTCTCCTCCCTTGTTCATGATACATTACTTATTCTTTACCTTGGTCTGTGCAAAGCACCCTCGGGCCCTGTACTTCGGTCCTTTGTATCCTCGCACAAGTTTGACGCGTTCCGATGCTCCTCTCTTGCCGATCATACTTTCGTGACGCCACCTTACTCTTGCGCATATTCTTACGGTAAACAAACCCGTCTCTAATACGAAATATCACTCATGTTGTTGAATAGGTGCCAAGGGTCGTGGTGCTCCCCTTATCGCCGTAGCTACCGAAGAAGGTTCTGTGACAATCTTCAACACTTCCAAACGGCGCGAATGGGATTTTGGTAGGTATACTCGCCATTTCTCTCTTACTTTGTTCTAATATTGTTCACAGAACCGCAGCGAACTACCTTTCAACCTCATGATAACGGTATTTTCGACGTGAAATGGAGTCTAGATGATTCCAAGCTTGCAACAGCGTCTGGGGACAAGAGCACGCGAATTTGCTCCGTCGAAACGCAGGACGTATTGCAACTGCTTGCGACTCACACTGGTTCTGTCAAGTGCATTGCATGGGATCCATCTCATCGTGACGTCCTCAGCACGGGCAGTCGAGATGGGCAAATATGCGTTTGGGACCTACGAGTGGCAAGTAGCCGTGCAAACAATAGGGTGGGCACCCCAGTGCTGCAGCCAGCCATAACCATACATGGCGCACATAGTCAAGGGAAATCAACAGGTGGGCGCAGAAAAGTAACACCACTTCCACGGAGTGTCACGAGTATCCTTTATTCCGAGGCGCAATCTCATGCTCTGATTAGTAGTGGATCATTTGATGGGTAAGACAACCACTAATGATGATTCTCTGTGCTCACGAAGCTCTCAGCATTCTGAATCTATGGGACGTCCGTTTGCCGGTACCGGATGACTCTAAACCACGGATACGTCCACCATGCGCGTCGTCCCCCAGCGACGCGACAATGATGAATGGATCGTGTCGCCCACGTGGAATCTCTAGCTTATGTGGCGGTTCTGGACCAACCTCTGGTCTCCTCTTTGCACTCGGAGCCGATTCTCGGCTCTACACCTACTCATCTCCTTCCTTAATACCAATGGATGCAGAGACGCACCCAAATCTCAGGACCTCCTTCTATGTTCGACTTGCCGTATCACCCTGTGGAAGGTGGCTTGCCAGCGGGTGTTCCGGTAAGGGCGGCAGTTTGTTCCTATTCGACATCAGCAATGCCGCTCGCCTGTCCAGGCAATCGTCAACCACTCCGATAGAACTTCGTGGACAGACAGGAGAAGTCGGAGCCGTGGATTGGGCAAATGAAATGTTGGCCACATGCGCTGACGACGGTACCGTTCGGGTCTGGAGACCCGACTACGACATTTACCAAAAGTGTCTGGAGGACCCCGATGCGGAGAGGTGGAATTGGAGTTGGTCACAGGATGCGTAGTTTTGCAAGAGGTGATTCCGCAATGTAATATCCAGGACACCAGGTCCGTAATAGAATCGAGGCGCCAGTTTGTGACAGGGGTTGAATGATGTCATAGTGAACTACATCATATCGTCATCCATAACTCCAAGCTCCGCCCCTGAACTCTAGGTTGGGGTAATAAATGTGCTCCTTCATACTGCCTTGATTCATACATCTCTCAATCACATCATCTTTGTTTAAAAGGGTCGCTGCTTGTAATGCCAGAAGAAACCTTCAAGTCGTTTGCTGTACTTGGCGCAGGTACAATTGGTTTGCCTTTGGCTCAGGTTAGTAGCTTTCCCTAGTAACTGAGCGGCACTTCACCCTAACGCAAGACGATAAGTCGTTGGTAGAGAACGAGGCCTCAGTCGTGGTATTTACCCGCCCTTCTTCCAAGCACAGGAAACTACCCGAGGGCGTTACTCGCGTGGCCATCGATTTCACGGACGTGCCAGCTCTGACTAAAGAACTTCGATCCCACAACTGCGAGGTAGTCATTTCAGCAATTGGCCATGATCACCTTGATGTGCAAGCACGTACTCTCGAAGCTGCGAAAGAAGCCGACGCGAAGTTGTATGTTCCGTCTGAGTATGGAATCCCGTCCGAGGGACAAGACGGTATCTTGGGCAAAAAGAGCGAGTTCGTTGGTACGCGGGGTCCCTTGAACTATGTCACATGCTCAGTACGTCCCAGACCAACTCAAATTAGCTGGGGTGCCGTACATACGACTTTACGTGCGTTGGAATGTCTTGCTTTTTTTACCCTATTCAAGGTGTCGATTGAGCGTATGTTCTAGTCGGGATTCCTTACGGAGTTCATCCCGTTTTACTTGGGGGTTGACTGGAACAAAGAAATTATCTTGACCGGAGAAGGGAAAAAACCCGTGTCGTGGACTTCAGTTGCCGACGTGGCAGGTGCTCATGTTCCCTGTGTACGAAGATCGACGCTTATGAAAGCCTTGCAGGTTATCTGGCCTACGTACTTACGCATGTCCCCAAGAAAGAGTTGAACGACCGTACCCTTCGCATCGAGGGTCAGCGTTCCAACTTCCTTGAGATTGCTCGATATTATGGAGAGTCGGTCAAGGTCGTGCACTCGAAACAATTTCCGGACGAGGTCGACAATCGTCAATTGAGAGAGTACTTACAGGCGAAGGCAGAGGCAGGAGCGGCAACGGCACTCTACAACATCAAGACTGAGAAGGATGACCACAAACTTGAAAACAATCTGTGGCCTGGCCACCACTGGTTCACTGTGTGCGAGACTCTGGGTTTGTAGGAAAAGATGAGAGGTGCTCTTCCAACTCGAGAAGGGTGGATGGCTATAGCAATATAGCAAATGTGTCTCTTAGTTCCAACCGTTAGGCACATGTAGTACTTAGCCTTTGACACATTACGGTTTACATCGTAACTGAGCTTATATGATAAAACGGAGGATCAGAATGCCGAACTGAGTCAATGACCTATTGATGGTTTGCGCAACTGCCAAGACAAGTTTGTGGGTAAATGACCAGTTAACCGAAACGCAACGCACCGATGGACATCAAAACGCATCCTTTGCGTTGGTGACAGGGAACCCAAGATACAACTAGTCGAGGGCACGAGCCCGGAGTTGTTGCCCTACCCTAACTGTAGGCCAGACGACCAGTAGTCAATGTCTCAACATTCAACGATGCAACCTGGAACTGGGCTCGAATTACAACGCATGTAAAATACGTACTTGGATACACAACGGGTATACCAATATGCGGTCAAGATCAACGCTGGCAATGATGTAGGAAGATAACGGGAAGATCATAAATCCGAGAAGGTAGTTCTATTTCTTTTGGATCGCGTTCACCAACCTAACCATTAATGGTAAGTAGCGTGGAGTCGAGAACGAGAATCACTCACCAATCGAGACCTTCTTCTAAACCTTCACCTTTCGTCGCACAACTGCCGCGCACACTCCACTGTCTCGCGGTCTCCGCACCAGCAAGGCCTAATTGCTCACTGATCTCTTCCGGTTTTAACGCACCGTCTACATCTTGCTTGTTGCAGAACACGAGCAGGGGCACACCAATCAATTCGTCTTCCGAGAGCATGGTCAACAACTCGCTCCGTGAAGTTGCGAGACGGGAGTGGTCGGATGAATCTATAACGTAGACGATTGCAGACGTATTTGGAAAGTAACATCTCCAATACGGTCTGCATGGCGTCAGTATCGAGCACCGTAGTATCGAGCACTTGCGTAGATGCAAGATGTAATCGACCTCACCGGATGCTCGACTGTCCTCCAAGATCCCATACTTGAAACTTAATATTCTTATACTGATAGAAAGTCAGAAAAGCTAACGTGATATCAGAACATTAGCACACCTCAACGGTCTCGACGTTGAACCCAATTGCTTCGAACCACCAAAACGTCAGTCAGCTTGAGAAGCCAAACAACCAAGTACTCACTGGGTATCGTCGAAACTACTTCACCAATCTTGATCGGGATTATAAGGAACTCCATTCTCAAAGCCAAGTAATTCGCACCTGCAGCCTGTAGAGTATCGTGGTCTACATACACACGTAAGACATAGGAGGTTGTAAATCGATGTCAGACGGTCCACATACCTTACCCGCTGAATCGAGTCCAAGCATTAGTATACGGACATCCTGGTCCTTGCTCCATCGTAACAGTGATGCAAATGAGTTGAGTAACGTAGAGAAAGTGAGACCCATGAGGGAGGAAGCAGCGAAGAACTCCGGCACCGTGCTCTTTTACACCCGGTGAGCGTGAGAGATGCGGCGCAACCGTAAATCCACTCGGGGACTTGCTCCGTCTCTTTGTGTCTTTCGGTGGGTGCTATCACTGATACTCGACTTACATGCTCACTCTGCACATACATATGCCAGTGATTATCACCAATGTCAGAGGAAAGTATCCAGAGATCTGCCAAGAAACATCGAAAGTCCGAACGAGAAGAAAAGTCAAAGTCAAAGAAAGACAGAAAGCCGAGCACAGAGGAAAACAGCTATGACATCTCTGATAGTCACGCATGCTCTCTAGATCCTTCCATCGTAAAAATTTCCTCGACAAAAGACTCTGCGTTGACCCTGACGACCGAAGATCAGTTGTCCGGGACATCGCCCGACACCTCATCCAATTGTACGATTAATAAGAAGAAAATATCAAAGAAGCGGAAGCGTACGACCGACCATGAAGCAATACCTGATGAGTCTGTTAAGTGTGAGGCTGAGCCCGAGGCTCAAAAATGTGGAAAGCGCAATGACCATCAAGGGAAAGATATGATAGTAAGTGGTATAGGAAATGTGATAGAGGGATTCTGGCTTACCCCAAGGACGTAGCATTGTCCGGATCCCGCCGCCGACGAGTCGCTCTCAGAGCAATCTCGCAGAGGTACGTACCCATCGTAACTGCGACAGGTGACATCATCAAGCTCCCATTAGCCTTGTCATATGCTTATGAACGGCATCGAGAACATGAAGTTTGGAAGTTCAACAAAGCAAGACAGAATTGGCTTCTACGCAATGTCTGGTCGGAGGGGGCTGTAAGCTCAGGTTATCGTCGGCATGTAACATCGCATTTAGAGTTCTGCAGGTACCCGAGAGTTACATGCCGCTTGTAATCAAGTACCTGATTGGCATCACGGGGGGCGCTAGGCAGGTTAGTACTCCGGACTTCGTCTTTGTTAATCCATAGGTCTGAATTTGATTGCAGAAACTGATCGAAGAGTGTAGCCTGAAAGTGTCAGCATCAGTGCCGGACGCAGTTCAGCCATCCGACCACAACACCAGAATCGCGGAGTCTAAGATCAATGAGCCACCTGGTGCATTACGGGCGCTATCCATCCTTAGAGCACTCGGGAGCAGCTAAAACTGTTATTTTGAACGGTCTAGTGGCGCAAATGCATGTATTGAAAACTCTATTTAAGACATCTCATCGCATACGGGGAAACAGGTGAATGACCGGTGGTCAGGCAGAAACAGGGAGGGGGACTTGGGGAACTGCTGCAACTTCAAGAGTGCCGACGGTAGCACGGACCCGGGGACGTTTCGCAAAGGAATTTACTGCCAATTTGACTGCTCCCGTGAAAAGTTCCTCCTCTACCTTTCCGTCATCGTTAATCGGTCCCAACAAGCCTTCAAAGTCCTTGCGGACAGCGTCCACGGCAGCGAGGTCAATCATATTTAGCTGACCATTCCGCAAAGTCTGCGGAACGCCCGCGGTATTGATCTGGTTCTCCGTCCAAATGGGCTTCACATCGTCCTTCCCAACACCAACGTTAGCGCGTCCACCAAGCTTCTCCCAGTCACTTGTGCGGTTAATATTCAACTCTGTAAAAACAGTGTTGACAGCGTGAATAAGACCATTGATTTGCTCGACAGTGTGGCGAGGCGTGACAGTGAATCTCAAGCGCTCCTCGCCAACAGGGACCGTAGGATAGTTGATGGCCTGAACGTAGATGTTGTGTTTATGCAATAATTCATCGCTTGCCCGTTTCGCGAGCCCTGCATCTCCTACGAGGACTGGCACGATGTGAGACGGACCGGGGATGACAGGAATATCCAATTCAGCGAAGCGTTCCTTGACTTTGCGGACATTGACTTGTTTGAGAGCGCGATCACCAATACAGAGTTTCTGATACCTGATCGATGCGCGAGAGCCGGCGACGCTTGCTGGAGGGAGCGAGGTGGTGAAAATGAAACCTGGAGCGTAGGAGCGGATCATATCGATGAAATCGCGCGAGCCGGCAACGTATCCTCCAACAGAACCATAAGCTTTGCCCAAAGTACCTAAGGAGGATCAGAACACTGCAATGAGAATGTTGATGTCATCCAACTTACCAGTAATGATGTCAACACGATCCATGACACTACCCTTGATGGCCTCTGGGCTTTGACCGGCCTTCTGGTGCGCTTCGAAGTCGAGATGCTCGGCGACCCCAGCACCACGAGGACCGTACAACCCTACTGCATGGACTTCATCCAAGAAAGTCAAAGCACCGTATTTCTTTGCCAAGTCACAGATCTCCTTGATAGGTCCAATACTGCCGCACATGGAATAGACGCTTTCAAATGCGATGACTTTCGGAGTCTCGCGAGGCCACATCCTAAGCTTGCTTTCGAGGTCCTCCAAATCGTTGTGCTTGAAAATAACCTTTTTTGCACCGGAATGACGGATACCTTGGATCATGGATGCATGGTTGGAGGCGTCGGAGAAATACACCAAGCCCGGCAACTTCGATCCAAGAGTAGAGAGGGTAGCATCATTTGCCACGTAGCATGACGAAAAGACAAGGGCTCCAGGTTTCCTGTGCAGCGACGCCAGCTCTTTTTCTAAAGTAAGGTGCATGGCACTGTTTCCAGCAATGTTTCGAGTTCCTCCAGCACCAGCACCATACTTGTCCAGAGTTCGGCTATGGATAAAAGTTAACGAGTGGGATTTGACATTGCATCTTTTTACATACTGCATAGTTTCGATGACAACTGGGTTGTTTCCCATGCCGAGATAATCGTTGGCACACCAGACCTCAACCTCATCTTTGACATTGGCAGTGTGAGCGACCGGGAATTTGTTCGCAAGCCTATTGATGTTATTGAAGTAGCGGTAAGATTGGTCCTTGTGCTTCTTCTCCAACTCCGCCGCGAAAAGCTGGTCATAGTTGAAGGTAACTTCCTTGGGACATTGCGCGTCATTGACGGGTGCCGGAGCGGGAGCCTTGTGGAAAGGACAACCACTTTGCATCATATTAGCGGCGACCGATGCATTCTTTGCCTTGGTAGCGGTTGCGAGCTCCTCGGCCATGCGGGCAGCCGCTCGAGCAGCGGAAGCATGGGGGCACTTGGCAATATCGGCATCGGTGATCTCAGAGCCAGGAAATATGCCCTTGCTATGATGGATTTTCTGTACGTCTGCCTGAGCGGCGACACTGGCATATCCTGCGACCATCTGAGTGGACCTCATTTGCAGAGCAGGACCCATGATGGGACATTTTGTAGCTGACTCGGTGAGCTGGGAAATGGAAGGGAAACGGGAGGAGGCGAGGCTAGAGAGGCCACGAAGTGTCTGCGCCTGGGTCCTACCAAGGAACGGGCACGATTTCTTAAATCGGGAGAGCGTCGCAAGCTTTTCCATGGGGGAACGAATCTGAAGGATGTTTGAGTGCGAGGACACGACCGACGCAAAATGGGGGCCTTACAGACTGAGGAATTCTAAGCAGCGATGGCGATGGCGAGGAAGAAGTGAATTTGGCGGGCAAGTTTGACACGGAGACAAAGTTATATGGGTGGAAATAGAGACATTCCGATTGGTTGGCGGCCACATGATTTGTACGTAATGTCTTATTCTTGTGAAACTGCTTTTGGGCTAATATTGGGCTGTTTTACAACTCGCCTCCGAGCGCGAATTCGGAGAATGCGTACCCCGGGATGGGCTGTGTCTTGGTGTCTGAGATCGGTGCGAGTGGATACCAGCCTCAAGGAGATCAGTCGCCGTGTCCTCCCATCAGATACTCAGCATTGATCGTGGGAGGCATATACCCCAAGGTATTCATGCGTGTATGCACATCCGAGGCTTCTAGGTTCGGGTTCTCACTGGCCGTGGCTCGGTGTGAATGCGGTCTAGCCGCGTCACAATCAACTGCCGGCCACGTATGACTCGCAGTCCATGCCGTGGCGGTGCTTCTCTCTTGGTAAGTACAGCTTGCCATCGCCTTGTTAATTCCGTAGATAGCATCGTAAGTTATGGGCTCTGAGGGACTTCATTGAACTCCCCGTCGTCATGATTTGGCCATAGTTTGAACTTATCCAGTGCCAGTGATGCTATTTCAAAAGAGTGTTTCTCGGTTAGTTCTTTAAATTTCCTCGTTGATGCCCGCATGTCTACCAAGGACGCTGTGCATCGTCTCATCCGTCATTAGTATTGTAATGCGTGCTTGTATCGGTTACGACGAGTACTACTGGCGACCGCGGTCGAGCCAGGTCGACAGGGGATGCATAATTCATATTAGTCAGGCGTGCCTTCCAAGTGCATGGTGTATTGCGCATGGCCCCGGCAACTGCGCCGCTACAAAGCTGATTTGAATTGAACTACTAAGTAGCCCTCGTTATATATTCGCTTG
>JBBPRP010000519.1:0-13561 GCA_038093135.1 Leccinum longicurvipes
TATAATGAAATGGTGATTGACCGGGCCGAAGCTTCCTTAACCTCCTCTCTCATGGACGACTCACCAGGGCCCTCGACCAACCTGACCTGGGTCAACGTCGGCCTTGGCCTCTCCTTTATCCTCTTCAATGCAGTCATTTCCTCCGCTCTCCATCTCGGCGTCGGCAGCTCGCTCGTCACCTCGGCGTTGCGCTGCATTGTGCAGCTCGCCATTATGGGCTTGGTCTTGCAAAGAGTGTTCGAGACTCAAAACCCATGGGCCGTCGCGGCCATCGCATGTGCGTTCTTCGCAACCCCCTCCACGCTGTACACGCACATATGCACTGAACGCTGTGCCAAACAGTCGTCTTGAACCTTTTAGGAACGTTCGAGACTGGTACGTCATCCCCATGGGTCGCCATGTATCGCCGCCCACCGACATACCGTTTGCAGTTGCAAACAGGTCGAAGAAGCGCTTCCATAATATGGTGCTTCACATTCGTTGCTCGAGACACCCATGTCGGTATTGACGGCTGAAGCACAGTTCCTATCGGTGCTGGTGTCCATGTTAGGCTCGACGATACCTGTCTCCATCATTGGTGCCCGATATGCAATGGCCGTGGAACCGTTTTGGACGCCCGAACAGTACAGTGCGCTCATACATTCATACTCTCATCTGAGTGGTCTCACTGGCCGTTCCTCCTACACGCAGTTCCCATGGTGGGCATGTTGTGTGGGAACACCGTCTCCGGCGTAGTGGTAGCGGTCGCCTTCGTCTTGAAGGAGCTATAGTATGTACCACCTGCACTGTTCTCTTTTTCTATCCTTCTACTTATGTGCATCGGCATCTAACGACCGCATCCCTATAGCGAGAACCAAGACAGGGTCGAAACGTACCTTGCGTTCGGTGCCACACGCTTCGAAGCATGTCTACCCGTCGCTCGCGAAGCGCTCCGTCTAGCGCTCACCCCGACCATCAACCAAATGAGGTTCGTCCCTTTCACAATGTCTTCCTGCACCGATACAACCCTGCTCACCATCGTCTTCCCGCTGTCATTGTCACAGCGTCATCGGCATCGTCTCCATACCCGGCATGATGACCGGTGCCATCCTCGGCGGCTCCTCCGTCGAGCAAGCAGCGAAACTACAGATGATCATCATGTTCATGATCTCAGCCTCGACGGCGCTCGCTGCGATCGTCACAACCGTCGTGACGCTCTCAGTCGTCGTCGACGGCGAGCACCGCGTGCGGCCGGACCGCGTCGTTGTTAGGGAATATGCGATCTGGCGCGCAAGGAATTGGGTGGTGGCAGGGATCGTGAGCGGGGCGAAGGCTCTCGCTGTGGTTCTGGCGGGGCTGTGTTGGGGAGGGAGGATGGATGCGGAGAGGGATGCAGAGGAACGGGGACGTGCGCGTGCGCGCGAGGAGCCGCCGCTGCTTGGATGAGTGGAGTGGACCGGCGTGGATAGACCGAACTTGGTTGGTAATTTATTTTCCCGTGTTCGTACTCATCTACTGGAATAGATCATTTGCACTCTGGGCGACCTGAAGTGCGGGACTAGGATATGTGGTGGGTTCCAGATTATGGCCTAATTTACAAAACCCCTAGTGCATATTTTGCGATGCGACGAGGATACGGGGAAATAAAAACAAGAGAAGAAGGCTATCGAGTACAGCACAATGTTACCGCAACGCGCAAGGCCGAATAGCAGCTATGCTTGGGGTCCGTTGCAACTTGGACTCTACTTGATGTGCAGCCAGTACGAACGTAATCTCTCCGACCCATTTCGACTTGCTTGAGCTATGTTGCTTACTACTGCACGTTTTGCTGCTTGTAAAAACGCAGACACTTATCAAGCCAACTTAGCCATATTGTAAGTCATCATACGCGTATATACAGAGAACGTATATACCGTCGGAGCCAGGGTGAAACCGACGTCACTGAAAGGTCAATACTCCCTCAATCATCCGTTTCCAACAGACCAGCAAACTCTTGTGCTCCAAGTCGCAAAGAGATTCGGATAGGAATATGTACCGGGTGTCTGTTCAAGGAGAGGATGCGCATGTCAGCCTCCAGCGACGATATCGAAGGAATATTTGAAACGGGACACTCACGACGTCAACCCCATTACAAACTTGGGTTCGATCTTGACAGGCTTCCCTGTTTCGTCGAGGGGCGCTTCGAACGAAAACACGGAAAGCAACCTAGCGATGGCGAGCCACATGGAAGCGTCTGCAAGCACTCGGCCCGCACCTTTCGGAGTGAAAGGGGTCACTAACCAAACACAAAAGGGTATCGTCACAAACGTACAGATTCGCTTTCCGAACCCGAAAGGATATTGTACCGTATCGCCGTTCAAGTTCCCTTGGTCGTCGAAGAACCGGGTGGGATTGAAGTTGGATGGATCGGGATATCTAGTCTCGTCGTGTGCGATCGCCCTGTGCTTTTGTCAAATCGGAAAGAGGTGCTCGAAATTCGCCTGGGACTTGCCAAACGTTAGGGAGCAGCGTGACGCCTGTTGCATGTTGGCGATAAGTGATGATATATCCTTGTTCAGCTCACTCTACCTACCTTTGGGGAAGCTGTACCCTCGATAGACGTCGTCGTTCATGGCGCTCCGGGCGATCGCTCCACACAACACCGCCCTAAGTAGAAACTCACACATAAAAAACGGAGTACCCACAAAAGGGAAGTACTGGATGCCATCGCAGAGTTTCTCTCAAGACAGCTTCGATATAAGGCAGGCTTGGCCTATCAGTAGCTTCTGGAAGCCTTTCGGTTCCTACGACAGCTCGTATTTCCTCTTGTGCGCGTCTCTGTACCTCTGGGTACAACACCATCGCGAGCACAAAGACCTGAAGTGCCGAATCCGACTGTCATTCTTGTCAGTTGGAGTTGAAACGCCCGTTGAACGAGCAGGACTTACTGTCTCTGATGCAGCTGACGAACGACATGATCAGGCTCGTCATCTACTTGGATCCGCGCAAGATGTACTGCTTACCGAACAAAGACGTTGCTGCAACCCCTCTGATGAGTCGGACGACATGCGCCGAGTCAGCTTGTTTCTCGTCTATCCGAGACAGTGCGTCCCCTACGATACACGGTGCGATCGGGCCCTCCGCCTGGACACGGGACATGGTTCAGCTGAAGTGCATCCATATTTGGCAAAACACACCATCTTATCTTGCAGGTGCTTGAGGGGGGCTGTGAACCACCAGTCTATCACTTTCCGCCCCACTTTCGCGGTGCGCTGCCAGGTTGCACCGGGAAACCACGAAGGTATATACATCACTGCAAATCAGAGCATTAATAAGACTGTGGTATGTTAGGTCCGAGTTTCTGGATGACTGACATAAGGGAAACGCGGCAAAAACAGCAGACCTTGCTGGATTTGCGAGGTAGTTGAGAATGTCGTCGATTTCTTTCAGCTTGGTGACCATCGGATCGGATTGCGGAGCAGGATGATAGTCGTAGGTAGCAGCCATCGCAACTGCAGTGGCGTACCTAGAGACCAGTTCAGTTACATATGGCCAGCCCGTTAAATGGAATACGGACGTTCTGAGGTGTTTCTCGAAAATGGCAGGGCTGTCGCTCAAATTTTTGAGGAGTTCCCGCGTCTTTGCAGACAGCATGGGGTCGTACGAAGCGATGGCTTCGGGACGGAGAGCTTGTTGAAACATCTTCCTCTGTGCTTTCCGTTCGTCGTCGTATGGCATAAAACCAGTATTCCAGCTCATGTCCAGCCTTTGGCACTCTTGTCAGAAACGTGAACCTTAATCCAAACGATGGGAAAGGACCAACACGTCGTTTGCAGGTATGTAGGGCCTGTTAGAATAGTTTTGAGAACGTATCTCGAACAAATCCCTGATGGCTTCGTAGGAATTCAGGATGATCACGTCTTGCGTTAACACGCGGACATGGACGAGGTCGCCTGAGAAGAAAATTTAGGAGATAAAAAATATACAGTACAGGAAAGAGATAGTAGCACTCACCATATTTCTCCCCAAGCTTCTTATACGCAATCCACGGCTCAGCACCAGCTAGATCGAATATGTTCCCCAGAATGGGCCATCCGGGGGGACCTGGAGGAAAGTTGGGTCTGGGGGATCTCTTTCGGACGTGGTACGCAGTTATTCCTGCAGCGAAGAAGGAGATGAGGGCAAAGTACAGGACATCAGAATCCATGCTGAAACAAGCGAGTGTCAGCAAGGATACCAAGTCTTTATGGTCCTGCAGCTGCCGATCGGCGCCCTAAAACTAATTTGAGAGTGTGCCTTCTTGATACATAGTATGCGCATGTGATATTGTTCCGAAACCAGCGGTTTCAAAGCTTCAAGCCTTCAGGACCCCAGCCCCCTGAGTAGAGCTCGCGTAATCTGACTGGCCACTATACAAAGATTAATGCCAGTGAATATTGGAACGATGTGTATTCAAAATGCTCAACACTCTGAGCGAAAAGTCGCAGACCCGACTTGCCCGACCTAGGCGATGCAAACAAGGTCCCTGAGGTTCGCTTCCTGCCAGTGACACGTTTGACATGCCAAGTATCTCCACGGGCTTAGTGAACCAAAACAGGAACAAAATGAAATAAAAATTACGGCAATACTATCACTCCCCACTAGTTGGCTGGTCACAAAATGTCACAGGAAGTCACAGACTGTCACACCCGCACAAGTTGGAGCTCCGCTGAGTCTGCTCTCGAGCCGCGAGATGGAAAAGTGGCAAAGTCAAAACTTGTATTAAGAAAGCTAGTAGTATGTGTTCTATGTACCAGTGTGCAGTATTGTATGAGGGTGTATTAGGTTAATCATATGAGTATGTACTACTTGATGCAAAGGTATAGAGGTTTGGAAGAGAAGGTAGCAGTGGTGGTGGCACGGAAGCCTCAGTCATCGGAAGATTGAGTGCAGATTGATGATGCACTCTTCTGCTTTGGCAGCTACGGAATAGGACTTGTAATGTCCTTGGGTGACTCCCGAGATGGCAGCTTGTATTCGTTCTTCATGGTCAGGTAGTTTCGAAGGCTGAGATACCTGCTCAACCCTTACCTGTGGCATCTCGGGAGTCACCTGGGCTGCACTGAGCGTCACCAACACGTTGAATAGCCGGAGCTACGGCAAACTATCAAAGTACACTCCGCTTCGGCAATACTCGGCATGACCATCACACCCGTGATTCTGCCCAATGTCACACTGTTTTTTCTATCTCGATGAATACAACACAGATTGATGCCATTCAACTTCGTGTCACTTTAGAACATATGTCTCATGTAGTGTGTTGAAGGGACAGAAATATTGCTAGAGAAATAATGCAGTTTTTCAAAAACCGGCCAACTAGTAGGGAGGCAAGGACCGTGGGGAGTGATAGTATTGGAATCGCCCATCGCGAGTCTGACCAGTCTCCCAAAGTTGACCCGATCGATTATTACAATAATAATGCAAAACCCGGAGCACGCCCTGATCCGGTGGCCTCCAGAATGAGCAATCCGGGAGAAGACTTAACCAAGGAGATCGAGTCCTTCAATGTCCGGACCTACATAGTAATCAGTTATTCCCGCAGCCAGCAACCTTGAATGTAACGGGAGAACGATGCAAACTTGGTGTGTTCGCGCCGGTTCACGGCAACTTGAAAGTCCGCACAGGCAACGCCGTATATAGATTCGGCGATGACATGTTGACAGCTCATTGATGCATCTTCTTTATCTTTCAGTGGTCACCCAACGGCATTTATTTTGCCAGAAACCGTCGATAATCACATCTAGTCGTGACCTCGTGATGGTTTTGTGGTCGCAAGATATTTTCTGTTGGGGCGTGTGCACCAACATTGGCGCAGTCTCGTTTGTTCGTCAACGCGTGCACCCCGCGCTATCTCGTCCGTCGTTGTTTATGTGACGATGTCGACGCACACGCCCCAACGTTCCTGGAGCATGTATGCACGCATGGCCTTTGCTCAACCCACCCACCGGGCCATCTCTCACCTACTCTCGCTCGACACAATGCCCGAAGGGCCGACTCGGACACGACAACCCCGACGCCTGTCTTTGTTAGCCAAACCACCCTATGGGCATCACTAAAGCAGGCCGACACGCCATACCTATGTATGGTCTATTAGAATTATTTATTGCGAAGTAATACTCACAGATATTGCAGGTTTTAGGCGTGATTTCAGGTCAATACAGCGAATTAGAGTGGTTGATTCTACATGACGTCACCTCTAGTTAGTAGAAGAGGGATTGATTAGTGTTTAAGGCTTGATGACGCAACTAGGGTCAAGCCTTATAAGGGGCAGTCTCCCGATCCCTTCTCTTCCTTTCGGTCTTCTACTACTCGTACCAACGTTCGTTGGCCCTTTTTCAATGGACGTTAGACCCCTCAAAGCTCACAATTTCTTTCCAGTCGACGGACCCGGACGAGGCATTGCAGTCCCCCGCTCTCTCGCAGCGACCGTTTCGTGAATCGTCATACTGAATCCGGCGGGGTACTACTTTCAGTAACTTTCCATTCGGAAGGTCTCACCATGACGGAACCCACCCCGTTCGTGGTAACCAAGTCTTTGTCTAGGGTCTACTACAAGGGCTTGCCCTCCGAACCGCCCCTCATCGCTACCACCAAACCCGGCCCCTTTGAGCCTCCAGCTGGTCCCGAGGCATATTCTGTCCTCAAAGAGGTGAGGACCCTCGGTGACCACCCCCTCGCTACCGCTTGGGATCAAGGTTTAGCCGATCGAATTCGCCGTGGCCTGAACACCATGGGTGTGAACTGGACAAGCATCGAGGCGCTCCGTATCGTTGAAGTTGGAGAGTCGTCCGGCCCGGCCATCGTTTGGATCGGGGTTGAGTTCGGGGCGCTCAACTTCGAGGAGGGCAGCGTCGTCGCCCTCAAATGCCGCACGCTCATCAACAATCATGATATCCACGACTGTGACGTAGAAATCAGGGAGTCTCGCGTTATGAGACAAGTGGGCAATAGGTTCTTTGATCCCGTCCTCTTGTCCGACCCAACTTTCTCCGCTCGCAACCAATACACCGCGACTCTCGGTATTCCGATCTCCGCTAAGGATAGGCCCTGGGCTGAAGGAACAAGTGGCTTCTATCTCAGCGCCGGCGGCGACGACAAGGACATCTACCTCGTCACTGCCCGGCACGTTGTCCTGCCCCCCGACGACAATAAGGAATACGAACGCAAGAACGACAGCAAGGCGCGTGAAGACGTGATAGTACTCGGCACCTCCGGTTTCAGCGAGAAGCTCGTCGCCATCGACTACGAGATTAGGGGCCAAACGTCCACGATCACCGATGCCAAGGGGAGGATCGAGTTGGTTAAGGACGTGGACGACCCCACGTCGGTCTGGGAGCGCGTGAAAGCGGAGCAGGATTTACAGGAGGCGCACTCAGGGCTGGAGGCACTCAGGGCCTTGCGCCATGAGATCGCCACTCATTGGGAGGCGAAGGAGAAGCGTGTCTTTGGGGAGGTTGCCTGGGCTCCTCCCATCGTCTTCTCCACCGACCCTGGTCAGTATACCCTGGACCTCGCCGTCATCAAGATCGACGCGGGCAAGCTTGACGCCAACAACTACCGCGGCAACACCATCAATATAGGCAACAAGTACACGCGCCAGGAATTCATGGACAAGGTTTATCTGCACCCCACCAGTCTTACTTCCTTCGAGTTCCCCGCCAACCGTCTTGTGACGCTCCAAGGCCATGTCCCCGAGTGCACCCCCGTCAAGCCGCCCATGCTCGACGGTGACGGCGAATCGTGCTTGATCGTCTTCAAGAACGGCGCCAAGACTGATACGACCATCGGCAAGGCGAACAATGTTTCGTCTTACACCCGCAACTATTTCGCCGGCCAGTACGAAGAGTCGAGGGAGTGGCCAGTCATTCCCACCAACAAGCATTCGGGCGCGTTCTCCGCTAAAGGGGACTCCGGGTCTTGCGTCGCCGACGTCTTTGGCCGAGTCGGCGGCATCCTCACTGGCGGTTCCGGCGCCACCGATTCCTCCGACGTGACTTACGTTACCCCCATCTCCTTCATCATGAAGGTCCTCCACGCAACCAAGCGCTTCCAGCATGCCCACCTCAACCCGGTCCTCGCCTAGGAGGGCACAAATTTCCAAAATTTCCTTCCGGGGACCGTCGGCGAGGTGTTGTCTTGCTGACGCGAGTATCAACTAGTCTTTGTTACGGTAGCCTCTCTCGTACTACTTCGGACAATCGCAACGTGTATAGGTCTTTTTGGTACCGAATAACATATTGTGATTTTCTGTTTCCTAGTAACTTGCGCGCGATCAACTTTTGTGACATCTATGTAAAGTGGACTTGAATACTTGCCACATATTGGCGAAATCTCAACCGGGGTTCCTGGAGGATGATTTGCCGGGCATGGCCTGGACCATCTTAAGAATAAGATTTTAATACCAGGACAGGTCCTCCTAGATTCAGTGGTCTCCACAATGAGAAATCTGGGAGAAAAGTTCAAGATCGATCCCCTTTGTAAAGTTCGGACGCATCACGGCGTTATATATAAATTCGATGGTGACATGTCTTCATCTTTATCTTCCGGTGGCTACCCAACCATCTATTTTGCCAGAAATTGTCAGTCATCTAGTCATAACCTCGTGATAGCTTTGTAGTCGCGACACATTATCGAATGCCTCGCAAATTCTGCTTGTGATGTGCTTGAGAACGGCTTGTCACCACCTTGCAGATGGAAGATAAAACCGCTGATCTTTGCATCCGCAGGTTCCGCGGGATATCGTCCTGAGTTCTACAAATGAAAGATTACTTCCTGGCAGAGAGTGTGGAGTCGGGTGAATGACAAGTGCCAGGTGTTAAATATTGCAACGTCCGTGTCAGGTGGCTCACTAAAAGATGAAAGTGTATGGAGGTTGCACGTCAACCAAGTAGTTCGGTCTGACGTCTTTCTAGAATCCAAAGCTGATCGTTCGTCTCCATCATCAGCATCCGAGCCCACTGATCCAGCGAAACCTCTAACAACTTCCCCTCCTTCAGTTTGCTCAACAGGACAGAATTCAAACTCCACCGACTAAATCCCGGTATAGCCTCGACGACCGCCCATTCTTCGCCGGCCATTTCGAGAGACTCGGCAATCAGATGGGTAAAGGTGGAAGACGAGATCATCGACGGGGTCAACGACTCTGTCTTGTTGTACGTCCACAATGGCTCGGACGATGACGGTAACGCCGACAAGACAGGGAGAGCGTATTCATGGAGAAATAACGATGCGCCCGTTTGGGCCGCAAGGTTGGATATATGCACGTGAACTGTGATTTTTATAAATACGGGACCAAGACAAGGGTAAATGTCACTCACCGTTCTGCCGCCCCAAGTATCTTCGATTGAACGCAGCCAGTGCTACTCCACCTGGATAGTTTGCCACTGATGCCTGCATGGAGATCAATGTCGCAACGAGGTTCAGGCATATCAAGAACAGTGCGCAAAGGAAACCGAGGTGCCTGAACGAGCCCTTTTTACGCGACGTCCTTTGTCAAACAAATTGATCAGTATAACTTTCTGAGGGTAGAACGCAAAATTGCACTCACATCCACCGTGCGCCCCGGGCTGCAGCAACATTGACAAGCGGCACCACGTATATGACGAAGCGCCATTCCTTGTGCCCAAGTGCGCTCAACATAAGCACGAACACGAAGGGAGCGACAAGCATCGACCGTATCCGGTGGTCAAGTGCAATACCGACAACCGCCATTGGGATGGCACCGAGGACAAGTTTGGGAAGGTATGCAGTGAAGTAGGTATGCGCGGGAGATGTCTGTGCGGCGCAAACAATAATGAGTTAGAGAGGAATCAGGATATTTGTCTCTGCAATTCGGGTACTTACACCCCAGTCTGCACTCTTGCCTAAGTAAACATTAAAGTAAAGACCATAGAGCTCCGGCCATATTGGCCATTGATTCCAGAAATACGAATCGATGATGACGGTGAATGCTGAATGTGTTGATTAACGATCTCCCATGATGATCAGGGTCATGGCTGACCTACAGACGCCAGGCCGACCAATAAACCGACTTTGACGAGACCAAGGAAAGTGACATGACCTTGACCAAGAAGTTGTAGTGCGAGGGGGGTGAGCAAGAGTGCCAGCTCGGCACGGAAAACGACGGTCGTGAACGTCAGCAAAGCGACTGCTATGTTTATACATCGTTTTGAAGCCTTCGTAGACTTGGGTGCACGGTTATACAGCATATAGTATGCGAGGTTCACTGTGAAAGAAATTTTAGCACCGATATTCAAAAGAATTGACGAGAAGCATTATACCAGGCAACAACGCAAACATGTTGGGAAGCGTCCGACCCATCCAAAAAGGAAGATGAAATTGCGAACACGTCAGTAGCGCATACCACCAACTGGTCTGTCTCCCGAAATGTGTCGACACCGCGCGCCGGAGGAGAATGAGCGCAATCGCGTTTAAGAAGGCAAGGGCGAGTCGCACTATAAAGTCATTCAGAACAGTGAGGTGCGAACGGAAACGACATCGAAGAGGCATACGAGCAATCTGCAAGTCAAACTTGGACGTAATCATCCCCAGAGTGATACCCATATGTGCGAACGGTGCGGTGGCCCATGCGAGTAGGACGCTTCCCGCAAAGGTGCGAGGAATGGCGCCAGGGAAGATATTATGATCATACTTGAACAATGGGATCATCCAGCAGAACATGAGTCGCCCATTGAATAGTGAAGTTACAAAAGAAACTTACATTATGTAGATTTTCAGGACTCACACCATACACGAGAACGTCGTGAGTGGCATGGAGGTTGAAAGATTCTTCGACCTTGGTGTATGGCGCGAGAAGGACATGGGTACAGCTGACCGCAAGAAGTAAAAGGTCCGCAGCCAACCCACTCATTGAACGGGGGCGACGTATGGAATGTGGGAGAAAAAAGGATGTGGTAGAGATTTCGTAGTGGGTGTAAGGTGTCAACTTACTGACGAGTGACCTTATCCGGACTTCAGTAGCGCGATTTACTCAAGCTCATAGTAGAAGCAGTTGTATCAACCTCTATTCCTTCTCAAAGTACACAAAAAGGAACGACCACCACCATTACCCAGTTTAAAGCGGACACTCAGCGCAAAGACAGAGGTCGCGGATGATCAACCTGTACGGCAAGCACGTAGAAATCATAAAAGAGAGGACGAGCCACCACTGCTCAAAAGAATCCCATACATCCTCGACACTTCCCTCCCTCAGCGCCACGTTTACGCAACATCGTCTTCCTCCTTGGCGAAATCGTGAAGTACAGTAAGAGCTTCGCTAACCTTGGCATTCAGAGATTCGTTGGATTCCACAAGGTGGAGTAGTTCGGCATTGTCCATCTCAAGAAGCATACCAGTGATTTTGCCAGCCAATTCGGGATGAGAACTATGCAGATCATCAGCATCACATACGATCGAGGAAGGCTAGAACGTACGGGGCAATCTTCATATAGATGACTTCACCTAACATCTGCTTCTGTTCCACAGGAGACGCACTCGCAAGTTGGGTAGCACTAAGGACGGGAACCTCTGGTTGGGCAACGGGTGCAGGCGGCACCGGCGCCGGAGGACCTGCGTTGCGGGTTTGAGGATTAAGTTTGTATGCCTGTTGAGCGCGGGCCCCCGGCGCTGGAGCTCCAGCTGGGGGTGGACGAGCGGCAGGAGCGCCTGGAGGGGGACCTGGGCGAGGAGCACCATTTGTTGGAGGAGGACCGTTAGCACGCGGGATAGGTGCAGTCGGGTTGGTCGGGGATGAGCCGGGTCCACGAGAGCTAGGCGCACGAGGCGCACGAGGGTAGCCTGGCACACCATACTGTGGAGGAGGTGCACCATAGGGGGGGATAGGCATCCCGGGAACCTGGCCTCCCGTAGGTGGGTAGCGAGGACGAGGAGGCATCATTCCCGGCTGACCGTACCCCATCATATTGCGACCTTGGGGAGGGAACCCATTGGGGCCAGGAGGATAGTAGAGGGGCCCGTTGATGTATCCGCCCGGAATACCAGCTGACGCTGCCTGTTGCATGCGGATCTGGTTGCGTTGAGCAATTTGGCTTTCCAGTTGCTGACGGCGGACTTCACGGCGTTGAGCGAGAGAAACATAAAGGGGCTTCGAACCAATCATCTTGTTGTTCATCTCAGCAACCGCTTTGGTAGCCTCATCCGGCGATGAGAAGCAAACGAAACCAAAGCCCTTTGATGTCCCTTTCTCGTCGCGCATGACCTTGCAACTCGTGATAGCACCAAAGGGCTCGAATTCGGTCCGTAGCTTTTCATCGTCCACATCGTCCTCCAAGTTTTTGATGTACAAGTTGACACCAGCGTACTTGCTCAGCTTCTCCATCTTCGCTTGCTCGTAAGAGCGGCGCAGCTCCTCCTCCCGCTCGGCCTTCTTTTGAGCACGCGAAACGAACAGCTTCTTGCCGTTGATTTCGGTATCATGAAGGCCGTCAACAGCCGCCTGGGCTTCGTCGTGGGTCTCGAAGTTGACAAAGCCAAAGCCCTTGCTATTTCCGCTTTCATCCACCTGTACCACCGCTGAGGTGACTGTACCAAACTGGTTAAACATCTTCTCGAACTCCTCCTGAGTAACGCCGGTGTCGAGATTCTTGATGTATAGATTGGTAAACTGCGCCCTCATTTCATCCATCTTGGATTGCCGCTCCTGTATTGTAAAAAGTTGGTAATTGAACAATGTAGTACGACATACAACTGACCTTGCGTGAGATATGATGGCCAACGTAAACCTTCTTATCGTTCAGCAGCATACCATTGACAGCCTTGATGGCGGTCTCAGCTGCCTCAGCGGTTTCGTAATGAACAAATCCATATCCCTTAGAGCGACCTTGCTCATCGGTAGCAACTTTGCAGGAGAGCACGTTGCCGAAAGCGGCAAATGTGTCATGGAGAGCCTATCAACGTGTCAAATGTAATCCAAAACGAACACAATATGACCAATACCTTGTTATCGATCTGCTCGTCCAGATTCTTGATAAAGATGTTCCCCTGTCCAGTCTTACGCAAGGCGGGATCGCGCTGAGACCACATGATACGACTGCAACAATATTAAGCGAAGCTGATGCAAGGGCACCCCACGTGACTTACCATGCGCGATTCTTGATAAGAGAGTAGTTCAGCTGCTCCAATGCACGCTCGCCTTATTTGATCACATGAATGATTAGTAGGTGACATTGATCCAATGACATACCATCGCTGGCGTTGAGGTAATTTACATACGCATAACCGAGTGAGCGACGAGTAACTGCATCGCGGCAGACACGAATGCTGAAGGTGGATTTCACTCGTCAGGAACTTCCCGGCATCACACTAAGTATCCCGAACTTACCTAGCAACGGGACCAATCATATTGAAGATTTCAAAGAGCATCGCCTCTGTGACAGTGGGGTCGAGTTCGCCCACATAGAGGGACGCCGATGGGGAAGAACTGACGGGTGCCTGAGGAGGGTTGTAGGCAGGGGCGGGGACAGGGATGGGAGGAACAGGAGTGGTCTCAGGTTGAACCATCGGAGCTTCAGCGACAGAAGACATTTTTGATTTTCTGGGTTTGTGG
>JBBPRP010000520.1:0-13560 GCA_038093135.1 Leccinum longicurvipes
CCCCACGTCCACACATCGCTGTCTGACCAACAGGCACTCGCGGTCTTGCACGCGGCGATGCCCTTGAGGATTTCCTTCTTCAGATGGCTGATCTTGCGCGGCGTGGTCTGGATCGACTCGTCCGCGGAACCTCCTTGGCCCGATTCGACGACGTATCCCAGCTGCGCAAAACGATTTAGTCCCCAGCTTACGACTTCGCCCGCGCTTGTCAGGGCGAGGGTGTGGTCCTGCCCGAGGGCGACAGACACGATGGAATGTGAGGAAAGGGTGAGCGGCGTCGGTGCATACAGCGTATGGGAAAAGGGCCCAAGGCTGAAAACACGAAGATCAGGGGCTAAATGCACGACGAGATACATAGACACATACCGTCCACCGCTCCCGAACCCGCACAATCGAACGTTGTCGCGCGGTTCGTCCGTAAGCATCACTGTATGCACTTTAACAAAGTCCCGAAGGAGAGGTCGGACCTCGTACCTGTGTGTAACTTGGACATGCGGACGTCTCGCACCCTGACCGGTCGGAATCGTTCTTCGAGCGTACGGTTGGGCGCATCTTTCTTGGGAATGACGACATGGTCTGGATGCGTTCGGTCGTTACTATCACCGAGGCCCAGAGCGGCATTTCTGCAAAGGATATGAGAATGCCATGTGTGTTCTCTAGGAACTCACCGGTTGGCACCCCACGTGAGCAAGTCAGCATGGCCGTCGTCAAGGGACGTTGGATTCGCAGTCCGAACCGTCGAATTGTAGAGATCGAAGGCTGTGTAGCCCTCCAAATCCTTGACGGACGTGTCGGTGTCGGTGCGTTTGAGTAGCATGATCCTACACGAGCCAAGTAAGCACAGCCGAGACGGCGAGCAAACACTCACGCAGCCTCGATATTGCCCGCATACATTGCCCGATGAAGCGCCGTCCAATGGTTCTCCTTGTCGGGGAGATTGACGTTGACGGAGGGATGGGCGAGGAGCATGCGCGCATACTCCAGGCTGGCGGGGTCGGTGGAAGAGCATGCGAGATGCAACACTGCGCGGCCGAGATGATCGTACGCGTTCACTTCGAGCGCTGAGACGATGTTCTTGCGGGTCCAAGACTTGCTAGCGCTAGTGCTCTGACTCGCCTGTGCGGTTGAGCGGTCTCGGTCGAGGAGACGGTGGAACGCCTGTTGGTTGCGGAGGGTAAAGTAGACATGGAGGAGGGTCATAGGACGGGTCCGGTGGCGGACCGCAGGAGCAGGTTCAGATTTGAGTCATGTACTGTACTCACACGTGTGTCAGCGTTCCACATCGGGTATGTTTTTTTACATGTAATGGTAAATTCAGCGTCTACCCCTCCAACAACGTCTGCGCCGCTTTCTTCGCGTTCGTCTTCAAGCCCTCCACCTGAAGCTCCAGGTTACGAATTTTTTGTCTGGCTTCGCGCAGCTCCCCGTTGAGCCGATCGACTTCCTCTTCTAGCCCAGAGTTTCCCTAATGACAGTTAGGCTTGATTATCAGCGTTCAAACGACAAGGACGCACGTTGTCCCCGGGAGAGTCCACCACTGGCGTACTGGCAGGCAGCGAATGGCCACGCACAGGTGTCGTCGCCGATTTTGTTACAGCAGGGGTGAACGTCGGTTGAGCCGCCGGTGCCGGTGCCGGTACCGGAGCAGGTACTGGAGACGGGGCAGAAATGGTGGCCGAGACGGGTGGTGCCTCACTGCCAGCATAAACAGCGCCGCTCTCGAGGCTGACGAGGTTGACCGGGGCCGTCTTGCCCGCAAAGAATTCTGCAGCAGTCAGAGATGGCTCCGAAGACAATGCAGGTGGGTAGATGTCTGATTGGAAGGAGTCGGCCTATATTGAGCAAAGAGATCGGTTTGGCTAGACGGAAATCTGAGTAACCGCGATGCTTACCCGACGAGGGACGATAAACGCAATAGGCTCTACACCACCGCTGGTGACCTTGAGTGCTCGTGCGATCTCGCATTCCGAGACTTCCAGCGCACGTCTAGGAATGAAGCACATGCCGCGCTGAGGGTTCGACGTCGAATACTCGGAGAGCAAGTATAACGAATCGGACTCGTATTCATAATATCGCACGTTCCCATCACTGTCAAGCAGCAAGTCAACAACGCGCTTGATGATCGTAGGTAAAATACAGACCCCTTGCCAGCTGTCGCGGAGACGATCAGTGAATGTGGCATACGCCCGGAGACATCAACTCGCACCAAGGAATAGAATGCCATTATCACTCCAGAATGGCATCATGACTCCGGCGCTCTGGTCGATCGTGAGGGTCTTGACGTTTCCAAGTCCTCCAGTTTCCCAAATGCTGAGCTGCCGATCGCTCATCTTACTGAAACCGGTCGTCGCGATGCGATCGTGTTCTCCCATCCAGACTACTCGCGTACCCTTGATACCGCCATGGCCCTCCGTGACACGGATCGGATCAGCACCAGTGCGGGGATCGAACAAACGAAGTTTCTTGTCTCTGCAGGTAGTGGCGAGAACGTTGCCGGTCACGTTGAACGCAAGGGACTGGATGGTGTCGCCGTGGCCATTCAAGGTAGAGCGAGGGCGCGATGGATCAGCGAGATCCCAGAGCTTGACGAGGTGCTCGCCAGATGCGGTCGCGAGGACGTTGGCTGCGGTTGGGTGCCACAGCACATGGCCGACCTTCTTCGGGCTCACGTCGACCTTGGCGACTGGATCCAAGTCCTGAGGTTCCCAAGCATCCGAGGTCCAGCCATCAAAGAGGCCGTCGGGAACTTTCCACAGGAGGGAGGTGCCATCTTCCGATGCAGATGCGATCAGGGTGTCGTTGGCAGGCGACCATGCAGTGTCTAGAACGGCTGCCGTGTGCGTGCGAGCGAGTGGGATGATGTCGGGGAGCTTTGATGGCACGTCGTGTGTGCTTGCAGCGAATGGTGACGGAAGTGGAAGGACGGCGAAAGCACCACCACCGGACGCAGACCAGTTGACACTAATGTAACGCTACAGAAGGGTCGATCAGCCAGTATACGCTCGAATCAGAGGAGACGTACTGCGGATGCGGCGACGAGATTGGTATCCCAAGCGCTAGAAGAGACCTTGACATTATCGTAGCTGTGTTCCTTCTTGGCTGTTTGACCGAAGACGTGGCTGAGGGTGTTGTGAAGTATACACGCCGTTCTGTGAAATCTGAACATACCGATACTTTGAAGCGCGCACGAATCTAGACATGACTTGCGATCAACGTGATATCGAGGAGCAAGAGAAATCGGACGTGAGAGTGGCAACCTTATTATTAGTACATAGAATACTATTGTATCCGAACACAGCTTGGAGCCTACCACAACGTTGGCGATGAACATAGGCTCATTAACTACCACCAGTACGACAGATGCCTCGTACTATCAATTTTCTCGGGAGCGTGGCTCTTCTCGTTTCCAGTATCACAGGTCCCTCCTTGGTCGTCATTCCGCTGCTCTTCCAACAAGCAGGATGGTTCACGTGCGTCCAAAGTTCGGTTCAACTCAGTGTGGTGGATCTAACCTTTGTCTAGTCCCCTTTTTACGTTTGTCGTAATGGCTCTACTATCAGGGGCAGCCGCGCTCTTCGTAGTCGAAGCAATGTCGTCCATAGAAGGGAATGAAAGGTTCCAAGCCGCCATCGAGTTCACGACCATCGCTAACCTCTTTCTCGGAAAGAGGTGGCATATTGCTGTACAGGTTTTATTGTATCTAGCAATGCAGACCTTGGTCGTTGCTAGTCTCTTGGAGTCTTTTCAGGTCCGTCATCCTTTCTCGCTCGCTCGCTCTTCTGATCCCTCGATAGAGCATGGATGATTTCCTTATTAACGTCGCTCACAAGACCTGCGCCGTCAGCTTCAAAGAGGGCTGGATCTGCGGTACGTGCCATTCCTCAACGTCTACGTGTTTTCAACGTAATACGCAGTAAATCAAATTTCGGCCAATGGTAGCAGCGCCTTTTCTGGTTACATCCTCGGTTCCTTTGGGACACTGGTGAGTCCCGCATTCCATCTCAACTCGTCCGCTCATGGTTTCCGTAGATCACCCTTTCCCTCATCCTTCCGCTCAGCCTCGTTCGCCTCGTAGATAACATCATCTTTCAAGTCGCATCGTTCATTCTTCTTATCATCATCACCATCGCATGGATTGTCATCTTCGCCGTCAGCGGTCTCCACGCAAACTCTGTCCCTGTCGTTGGGCGCGATCAATCCACCGTTGTAGGATTCATTATGTCAAACTTTTCATTCGTTCGTTCGTTTTTTGGTTACACTTCGTCCCCCGCCCTCACGCACCTTGCTGTGATAGGTAACGACCATCCCAGCATGGGTAAATAACACACATCCCTCCGTCAACATTCGCCTCGCAGTTTGGATGTCCCTCCTCATATCGTGTCTCATCTATATACCCGTCGGATGGTTGGGCGGCTTGGCCCTCGTTATCCCACAAAATGCGACCATTTTGCACATGTTTGCGACAGATGCGGAGCACGGGGCCTTGAGGACAGTCGGCCGGATCTCAAGCTACTTGTTTCCGTTAGGTGCGGCACTCCCACGCGGTTACATGTGCACTGATCGAGCGACCGTCCTTCTCAGCCGTCCTCATCACCTCAATACCCGTATTTACGATCGTCATTCGATACAACCTTTTGAGAGGAAATATATGTTCCAATAAAACGGCCATCTTTTGGTCTGCCATCTTCCCCTGGATAATTGCTATACCCTTTCAAACTAATGTCCGTTTGCACCTACCTTAATGCTGACGCTCGCTGAACGTCGTCTCCAGGGCGGGATTACCACAATTCTAAACTGGGCTTCGCTCATATTCACTTCCCCTGCCAATCTTCTTGTCCCTTTCGTCTTGTTCGTGGTCTCAAAGAGACACCTAGCCTCCGCTGTTTTAGATGTAAATGTCGCTCTTCAGCCGTCGCCAATCTCCAGGGTTGGTGCGTCCACTACCCCTGTAGAGAACATTCCTGTCGTGATCATCACCGATTCCACGGATGGAGGCCGTGACAGTGCAGACGAGTCCAAGATGCTCATGTCCAGAGACTCCGGGGAAAGTACGGGCTCCGAAGATGAAGCAGAGATGATCCCGATGTCGGTCACCAATCGCGTATCCTCACCGTCCAAGCACCGTTACTATGGCCAGGAAGTCCTGAACGAGGGCGAGTCCTCAGCGAGTACTAGCGGGAAGGACCGCCCCGTGCTGGCCCTCGACACGACCGACAGCTGTGTTAACGAGGCAGTAGCAGGAAAGCCTCGGAACTGGCGACGGCCGTCGTTCTCCATCTCGCTATCCCCGTCTCATTCGATCACGCACTCGTCCAGTACGGGGATGGACGAGTTTTTGTTGATCGGTCCCGCCTCACCAGAACCACTATCACGATCCCGCAGTGTACGACAAGTGCTTGGTACGCACAGCCCGCGACCGAGCATGAGCTCGGGCGCGCCATTGTCCCCCGATGCACCACCGCCGTCTTCTTCACTTTCCCCGTCCTACACTGTTCCTATTTCTATACCCACCGAACCACACCGAAGCCCGGGACTGGATGCTGATGTACGGATCTTCATACCGGAGACTGTCGACTATGGAGAGCCCATACCGATGACGTTCAAGGCGTTTCCTTGTTTGCGTGATACCTCGCTCGTCCGGCCGACGCACCTGAGCGTGGTTGGTTTCGTCCTTTCCACTGTTCTCGTCTTGATAGCGTTCGTGTATGGTATCGTCAGTAGCACGTAGAAAATTGGACTTGTCCAAAAGTTCCGTTAGGTTTCCGCTTCCGGCAGCGGCGCCCGCGTACTGTAATCGCACAGCGGTATTGCGACCTCGATCAAAAATCCATTCGTCATCATCGTCTCTGGCTCGACCAGGCCACATCAACCCCGTATGTCGGCAGCGCTTGGGTAAGCATACGGGTGGCATGACACATTGCCCAGGAACTAGTACGATACCTACTATACTCGGTTCGGCTCGAGATTCTGTAGATTGATGGAAGCGACTAGTGAAGCGAATCCGTCATGTCTTTCCCCAACTCGAACCAAGAGTCGCGGCCTCTCCTCGATGCACCAGAGACTGCAAATTCGTACAACTCCGTTGCCATTCCCTCCAAAGATCCCCCGCAGCTGAATAGTGTTTCCCGCACCGATTTCCTCTGGATGATGTCCGGTCTCTGGTGCGCTGTTTTACTTACTGCCATCAACGGTATGTTTTCGTGAACTTTCAGACATGCGTCATTTTAAATTTTCCAACAGGTGCGGTCGTGGCCACACTCGTATCGCCCATCGGGAGCCATTTCAAAAAAGCGGAACAGGCTTCGTATATCGGCACTGCCTACCTATTCTCCGCCTGTTGCTTTACTCCTTTATATGGTAAATTCCACCCGGATAGCTCATCATTCCGACAATAAATTCTTGTCTAGGGCGACTATCGAACATTTTGGGACGAAAGGGGGCAATGCTACTTGCATTAGGATTTTACGGCAAGTCTTGCAGTTCATACCGAGAATATACCTTGTTGATCTATCGCAGGCTCTGGCACGATCGCCTGTGGTCTCGCTCCTTCCATGGAGGCGCTCATTCTCGCACGAGCGATTGCTGGCATGGGTGGAGGCGGGTGCGTCGTCAATACCTCATTGAAACTTAACTATTGCTCACCTTTCATCGAAGAATCGGAACAGGTTTGTTTGTGGTCATCGTTCGCCCCGTCCTGAATTCATGTTTTCCAAGTCGCCAGCGTTGCTATGAGTGATCTCGTGACATTGTCGGTGTCTGCTTCCATTAAATGTCTATCGGTCGGACTAAACGCTCTCTTCAGGAAGCAAAGAGGTCTGTATCAAGCAGTGACCACTACGTAAGTCATTCCATTCGGCGAGAGACTAGTCCTTGAAAGTATTGTCATCAGCTTGTTCGGTCTCGGAGGAGCTATGGGCGGTCCAATTGGAGGATGGATAAATGATACTTGGGGATGGTAGGTCTATAAACATACGCGATACCGCTGTTCTACTCTTACTTTGAGACCAGGCGTGCAGCTTTCCTGTTGGAGGTGACCGTAGTTCCTCTGTTGCGAGATGCTAGCGACGCTAATTTGCCTTCTCGGATAGATACCCTTGTTAATCATATCTTTCATTCTGATATTACTCAAGGTCAACATCAAATTACCAGATGTCGTCGTGAATGAAAGCATACATTCGAAACTTGCTCGCATAGATTTCCTTGGCTCATTTACGATGGTAGTTTCCCTTGCAAGCATGCTATTCGCATTCAGTATTAAAACAACAGAGGAACTACCATTGTCGCATCCGTTAATTTGGGGATTGCTCACGTCAAGCTGTATCTTCGGGCTGGCGTTCGTATGGGTAGAAACGCGATGGGCACGGTATCCCGTCATGCCGCTACGTTTGTTATTGCAACGCACACCATTGGCCGTTGCGATGTTCAATCTCCTGGGGTCAGCCACCGCATTCTCGATGGTGAGTGAGTTAGCGAGTGAATGTGAACGATGATAACCTATTTCCCAGCTTTACAACGTGCCATTATACTTTTCTGCGGTCAGACTAAATTCGTCAGCGAACGCAGGTGAGCGAGAGGAGCTTTTGCATACCCGTGACCTGACCTGATCTGATGTTATCCAATCCAACAGGGCTCCATTTGTTACCATATTCCGTGCGTCCTATTCCCCCCTCTGTAATTTGAGACTTATCTATTCCAGGTTGCATTGCCTATTGGGAGCATCTTTACTGGCTGGTCAGCCTAGTCTCTTACGTAGAACCGGAAAGTTGTTCAAGATCGTCCTGGTGTCGGCTGCACTTCCCATACTAGCAAGCATACTCGTCGCATCGTGGAATGACAAGACGTCAGCTCTTGACCTGTGGCTTGACATTGTGCCTCAAGGGTTTTCAAAAGGCAGTTTCATAAACAGTACGTTAATCGTGAGTGGTTTGCTATTTGTAGTCTTTCCATCTTACACCGAACTCGCGCATAGGCCATGATCGCAAGCGTTTCTAGGGAAGACATGGCTGTGGCTACTGGAAGTGAGTTTACGTTCTGATCGGAAGATAGAAGGGGTTCCGATTGTCCATATGATCCAGTCGTATATCTATTCCGCACGACGGGTCAAGCGCTCGGGGTTAGTTTGTCGGGTATATTGGCACAGGGTGTTCTGGTAGATCAGCTAAAGGAGCGGATTACTGGACCTGGATCTTCTGATGTCAGCGATAAGGTTCATATGATGGGGTTCATTTGCATACTGACAGCCTTCTCTTTATACAGATCATAAATGAAATACGGTAGGAGGTCCACTGGCTGATTTATAGACTGACGTGATTTTTTGTATGCGATTACCAGGCACTCGATCAGTGTGATTCCTAAGCTCGCTCCTGCTCTTCGGACTGCTGCAGTAGAGTCGTATGCGACTGCGTTGCGTGTCGTTTTCATTGCACAAATCGCCACTAGCGTTCTTGCCTTGGTGGCGTGTGCATTTATCGAGGAGCGTCCCCTTTCGTGCGTCTTCATCTCGAATTTGAATACGAGTGCCTATAGTGACATTCTGTTTCACAGATGATGATCAATGAATACCCGAGAATAGAATAACTGACGTGGCTGCATGCCATTCTTGGTGACCTTGTCATTGAGCATTACGAGTTGGTTTCATCCTTTTCACTATTTTCGTCTTGATAGCTTTCATGTATGGTAATTGTTGGTAGTGCGTAGAAAGTTGGACTTGTCCACAGTGGCCCTAACTAACCACGCTAAAGGATTGATAAGTATCTATATTCCAGGTACATTTTATTGTCTACTACTGTAGCAATAATAAGGAGCGCTACATAGAACTACAAGCGGTACCTTCGGACGTGGCAGTACCGTGACTGCACAGAGAAGCAGTAACTGTTGTCTCCAAAACTCAAACGAGCGTCTGTTACGGACGCCCAAAATTTTGTGGATGACGCACGTAGTTGGTATGTGAAGATGAGTGGTGTGCCGAGCTGATCTGTGCCGACTCGGAGCCGTTGGTACCGCCATTCCTGCCAGCAGAGAGCGGCAAAAACTTGAAGCTGTCGTACCTCCAGAACGACCTGCTGGGCAGATACTCAAATGGCCGCCTGTTACGGACACCCAAAATACCGTGGACCATGCACATAGTTGCCATGAGAGAGAGTGCCGAGCCGATGCAAGTCAGCGCTGAGCCCTTGGGACTCCTCCTCCTAAATCGGCACGGAACAGCCCCACAGCGAGCAGAAACACCTATGGTGCCCGAAAAAGAAGCCTTAGGGTCGAGGGATGCGAAATACATCACAGCGTCAGAAAGCAATGATCAAAGCCTGGAATATCAGGAAGATAAAAATCACCTAGGAAGTTCTGAGAACATATATCTGTACAACGCAGTAATGGTATTTATGTGCAGTGCCGTAGTACTGTCAACTGATAGTTTGATCAAGAGATTGAGTATTAGTTAAAACATGCGGGCTGATCGGCCACATGTCTTGTTGACTTGCTCACCGATCCAGTTCTTCAGCTGCAAGCGTCTCTTGGAAAGTATACTGGGAAGTTGGTGATCAGCGCCAAGCAGAAATCTGCGAATCGCGCGTTCATTGAGACCCTCGTATAGCCACCCTGAGACTGTGCTCTGAGCCGTAGACGGAGGAAAGGGAAGAGACCTGGCCTCGCCAAACGTGGAGGCAAAGTCGGCGGAGGTGTGGGACATAGAAGTGTGCATTTGCGTAGAGGACCTCGTCCGGGACTTCGACTGGGCTGCCAGTGGGTATGCTTCAAAGAGGTTAAAGGGGGGAGAGACCGGAGGGAGATGAACTTACAGGAACAACCTTGGAGAATGAGTAAGCTATGCGAATGTACTTGTGGGGGTCCTGCATAAGCTTGTTATTGGACATGTAGACGAGCGACAGGACGGAGGATCGGAGCGAAAGACTAGAGGTATTTGATGCGGCAGCATCGCAAATGGAAACTCAGTTGACCAGGAACTAGTATGAACCGCACTACTTACGACCTGCGTTGTCTCGGCGCCGGACACACACGGTGATAACACTACCTGATACTACGATGAGTGAGTATCAATTTATTCTTTCTATTCAATTGTTTCAATTCATGGATATTCAAAGGCGAAGTGTACTTTTCCGTCTTGATCAACGACGAACTGGTTAATGTTTCGAGTTCCCCTACACGAGCATTATTCCAGGCCCTGACAGAGCACCTACCTCCAAATGTTCCCTTTTCTGCTTGCAAGTTCTATCGAATACGAAATCCGGTGCCAGTTGGCAGCGCCTCAGATCTTGATAACACACCAATCGTGAAGGCTTGTGCGGTCGAGGACAACAGAATCCAAGTCGATCCAAGGAAAACGAAGGTCGGCAATTTAGCACCAGAGCTTTCCATCGACCATGTATATGTGGTCGTTGATATTCTTGGTGATGAGCACAACCAATTGTTCTCGGTTTTGGCACGCCGTCTAATGATAGTCCAGTGCCCCGAAAACGTACTGCGGAAGATGCTGGCATTCTCGAGTGGGTCAAGTCTGCAAAAATTGGGAAGCACGCCCCATCCAGCATAGGCTTTCAGCAGTATAGGTCACTTCAACGAGAGCCTACACAACGCCTACTCGACGACCGCCCAATCCCTGGGATCGAAGGCACCCTTCCTGATGATAAAGTCCCGCCGATTTCGCTAGTATACCAGCCGTTTGGCGCCTTTCTCGATACTTACCTCGGTTACGAAGCAACGCGTGCCAGCGCCCCTTCCCTCTTGACGCTAGTTGACGAATTTGCATATCAAATGACTCTGATACATCCCGATGAGAATACGAGACGGGACGCAGCTTTACCTCTCCTTAACCACATGTTTGCTGAAGCTCTTGGTACGACTCTCCCAACAATCTCCTCAGATGGGAGTGTTCTTGGCAAACATGGGGAGCCCGTTTTCCTTGTGGAGTTCAAAAAAGAGGCGTCAGGCATTTCCAGCGAACCTATCGCTCAACTGTGTGCCTATTACTATCAATTCATTGCCAAAGTCGATGGAAAAGTTCTGTTGTCTTCAAGGATGCCGACGCTTGGTCTAACGGTTGTCGGTAGGTTGATCACTTGTCCCTGAGTGCATTGTGATATTGACTACATCAGGCCCTGTAGTTACATTCTATGCCATAGCCTTCGTTGGTCGAGTCCATTGCACTCCTCTCACCTCCTCGTTGTCGTGCGTCTATCGTGCAGCTGGCGGAAATGATCGACGGAAATTGTACGATGCATTTGAAGCAGCTGTTGGCCTCCTTCGTAGTATCACCCATGATTACTCGACAGAGCCCTTATCCCCATTGATGGACCATCTTTTCCCTGCGATCACGGAACTGGCCTCCTGGAAAAATCCCTCTGTTTCGGTTAAATTCGAAATCATTGAGTCTATCGTCACCTCCCCAGGTCGGTACATCTACAAAGCGACCTCTTCAAATGATACGAAGCTCGTCATCAAGTTCACCTGTCGCTATTCCACTCCTCTACACATGTATTGTGTTCGTCAAGGTCACGCGCCTCAACTTCGTGGCTATGCTAAACTCCCGGGGAATATACTCGCTGTAGCCATGGATTTTGTCGACAACACTGTTCTCTTGGATTCAAAGGAAGCTTCCCTCGACGACCGGAAGAGCTGGGCGGATCAATTGACGCGTCTTGTCGAATCTTTCCATGCCGAGAGTTATGTTCATGGTGACCTTCGATATCCCAACATACTGATTGCCGACAACAAAGTCATGTTGATCGACTTTGATTGGGGAGGAAGGGAGGGAGAGGTGTTTTACCCACACGGCCGTCTGGCGCCGCAGCTTACAGAGGGGCGCGACCGAAGTGATCTGATGATCACCAAAGAAGACGACAAACGTGTTTTGCCCATTACCTTGAAAGAGATGAGAATTGGTTCCCAGTTGTAATTACCTCCCTCTTACGTTTTATTCGTTTCATTATTTGTATCGTACATCCACACTAATTAACTGTCATGTGCCAGCGCAGGCAGCGTTGTAATAATGAATATTCATTTACCCTACAGCTCTCGAGAGATTAGTGGAACTTCGATCCCGACGGTACTCAATTGCCTTGGATGGTTAGATGGCGCATGTCAATGGGGTCCAAACGAGACTGTGTCTCCGGTGGCTGGTCGTTCTCGCAGGGTACAGAGATGGCCCATAACCAGAACGTTGGCGACAAAGTTACCAAGCCCGAGTTCAAGTTATACAGTCGTCATGTCAGGGCCGAAGCGGGCAAATAGATTGCATTCAAGGTATGTATTATATTGTGACCCCATACAGCGCTGGGTCGGCGGCTCGAACGAATACGTTGCGTCCACCCCGCACAGCTTCTCATACATGGCGCCCGCAAAGGGCAGGAATGCAGCAGCGAACGCAGACCAGAGCGCGCTGTTGCTCGCCATCACTGAGGCTGCGATTGGGCGACACGCAGTGACGAGGCGCGTCCACGTGGACGTGAACATGAAATAAATCCTGGCATCGAAAGGGACCGAGGCGATGATGGGCGCAATCCAGTGTACGGGACCGTACGTAGTGAACCCGAGCCAAATGAGGCCTATTGGGAAGGGATGGAGAACAGTGAGTACCGACCAATGGATCGAGGAACAAAGACATACGGACGGGGACGAGAAATGACATCGATTAGGCCCATGAAGAGTCGTACCTCTGGTGGTGGCTTATTGTTGTATCTGGCAGATTCTCTGGCAAATTGTCTGAGCTCCTTGTGAGAATTTGGGCTGCGTTGGAAAGACAAGGGCGTACTTGTTCCAAACTGGTCGCGTAAGGAGAGCAGATACCATCCCAATGTCCATTCCGAGGAAGGCGAGACCTGTCATGTCGTAGCTGATGCGATGGACTCTCCAAATGACTGAATATGCTTGAAACACGAGGTATAGAATCCCTAGAAGTAGGGCATTCCTTGAACGAAGGATAATTGGTCGGACACCAAGGATCGATTAGGGTAAATAAACCGCCGTACCACGTATCCAACAACAAGGCCATCCGATCAGAAAATATTAATTCTGTTGGTGATTGTTAGCGAATCTGAAGAAGGATGACAGAAAAAAACGAAAGGTTGCTGAGGAACTTACGGAATGGCTAAGCTGCCTTGACACTCGTCGAAAGGTGTATAGTAATTGGGATCTCCAGTAGCCTGCGTATCCTGGAGAAGATTTGAGGAAATAGAACACTCGGACAACATAGACGACTACCCAGAGAGCATACATTTCCAGGACAAACTGGAGGCATGAACTGATGGTCAATAAATCGATCGCGACGGACGGGTCAGGGTATGTCGGGTTTACCAGAAAGAGATGCAATACAGTTTTGTCAGAACCGAGCTCAAACAGCGTGAGAACGCATCAGCCTGAAAATTAAATGTGAATACACATCGTGTCAATAATTCCTGATCGTCCACTGCACATGGCTTTTGCTAGCATCACTCAAGAGCTATAGAGGCTATATCAACGCTCGTCCGCTCTGAAGAGGGTGGTAATCTATCCCAGACAGCATAGATCCGTCAATCTAGAGCTTAGACGACTGCCAGCACCCACCGT
>JBBPRP010000521.1:0-13541 GCA_038093135.1 Leccinum longicurvipes
GGTAGTACTGCGCCTGCCCGAGTTTGCCAAGGGAGATGTCCTGCAGCGCCCACGCACCCTTAGCAACTTATATGGTGAGGAATTGCGCCTTGCAGGCAAACACGAGCAAGTGCAGGCGGGCGGAGAAAACTTGAACGTCCGAGTCATGCCAGGTGCCACACTGCAGGATCTCACTTGCTCGATCCTAGCTATAGCAGTACACTTCCTCGAGACTCTTTCCCATCATCAACTTGGGGGTAGTTCGGAAAGTGTCTCCTAGTACACGGAGGAGATAATCGAGAAGGAAAAACTTTTCAAGAACGCTAAGAGAACTCCGCACTCTGCGCTACACACCACCTTGTAGCGTCGTTCGAAGTAGACAGCTGCTCTGATTCGAGGCGGCTTTGAGCTGGATTCAGCACATCCGGCGCTTCAATGATGGTATATTCGACAACGGCTTTGCGTGGATTTCCGATGTTCGTTTTACACGGCCAGAAGTTGCGCTGGAGCTCGGCAACTTTATATCGGAGTTTGATTACGCTGATAGTAAATACTATATGGGCTAGTACTATACATTTCTCCCGACATAATAACATACCCAACTCGTGTGTACAAAGATTCTTATCTTCGGATATCTCACTTAAAAGAATAAGCAGATTGAGAGGGATATGGAATGAGCTACGACACTGGTATTGACGGCCAGCTGACGAGGCACTGGAACAATCACTAATTAAAATATAGATTAGTACCCCGCTGGCGCAGGGCGCCCAAACTCACATCACTAATCCGAACCATCTTGCGCTTGCGTATTACTCACCCATCACTGGTTATTGCGGTGCGGGATGTACCAAGATGATACAAATCGTTTGGTTACTTCTCGGATAGTTGCACGTCGGCCAACTTAATGCTACAAACGTTTCGAGCGTTTTGAAAGAGATACTTGAAGTAAGTAAGCACTACATTGGCCGTGTAAAATTAGTGAAGGTTTGGTTCTTGACCTCTTACCACGACCAGTTAATCGACAAGAATTGTACAGGTTAATTTCGAAAAGGCTTACCCTCATTCAGTATCATCGTCATCATTTTTCCCCATTCCACAAAAATTCAATCAATCGAACAATTTCGATGGTCGACTCCTCGGTTGCATCTAAGCTGTGAGTTATCCCGCCACACCCTGGGGCGAAAATATCGTCAACAACACCTAAAGGCAAAGGGTGTGCATAGTATGAACCGGATTCGCCGCTATAAGATATTATTGGTATGTGTAAGACGAGCTGTGATTATTCTTGCTCATCCTAAGGTAGGGTTCTTATTGCTTCAGTGTTTGATCCCAACTTGTCAATATAGCAATTCGGGGGCATGCTGAAACAGTTTCACCAATCATCTATCACGCTCATTTGTCCTATGGTCCATGCCTTGGCAGGCTTCGATTCCGTGACTCTGGTCCTTCATGCACCGTGTTCTACCTCCTAGGCTCCTACCACTGAACTTCACCAACGACCATATCATTTCCCTTCGTTTCTACTCTGTCGACTCAAAAAATGACGTCCTATGCAACCAACACGTTCCCCGGGCTGACAACCACCGCGTCCGAATAGACCCGAACAATGTCGCTCGGGCCGACGGTGAGCAATTGTTCCTTGCCGCCCTCACGGAGGAGCGTCAACGTCTCCTCTCCGCTCCTTCTCCACATATTTTGTCCTGGAGTCTCGGCTTCTTGGGACTGGGGCTTGACGAGGAAGCTGTCGGCACTCCCACCGCTTTTGTTCGTGATCGACACATAGATGATTTGATTTCTACGATTGGACACCCAAACCATTGTTTACTTTAGACTCCGATGAATTAGTGAACAGCTGTAAGTTTTGTAGGTTAGTTCGGCACTGATTTTCTCTGCCCACTAAACAAGGGCGCACGTACTGAGGTGAGCGGGTATAACTCGTTGATACTATGTTGCGCTGGGGTGCCCTACTTATACTTATCTTTGGACAGGTAGCGCCTGTGCTCACTCGGGCTCGGCAATGTGACGGTTAGATGGGTTTAGAATCCGCTGGACTGTGGACAGCTACTTCTATTATTGTCATATGACACGTTCCTTTAGGGCATGGGAAAGGTCTCGATCAAATCAATCAAACCTGTTCCCCTTGTACAGATTTCCTATCATCTCGGACAATATGTCCCAGAGCGGTCCTGGAAGTACAACACCATCGATAATGTCACATTAGGAATGTTTCCCACCTTTTGTCTCCGATAATACCCTTCCTGAACCGGCGTTTGACCGCTTTCAGGGACAAAAATCTCCTCAACACTACACGCCGGCAGCGGGTGCGCGTACGACCCGGATGCATGACGAGAGGTTTCAGGCGTAAGTTTGGTTCGGTACATGCAATCCCCCGGAATCGATCAACGTGGCCGGCAAAGGCGGAAATAGTGTCCCGATACCTTCAGGCCCGCAGTGGATTGTGCGCGCGCAAGTTGCGGTCACGTCCGATTTAGCACCACTTTCATCACTTAAGCCGATGTGGCCATGCGAGATAATGTGACTGCGATTGGACTAATTATCCGGCGGAGCTCTAGTCCCCATCTAACCGTCACATCGCCGATTCCCGAGTCACCGCGAGTAGTCTGTTCAAGGACAAGTATATAAGTAGAGAGTTCCAGCACATCCTTGGTCAACGAGTTCTCTCCGCTCACTTCAGTGCGTTATGTCCTTGTTGCATTTAAACACGGAGCTGATTTTCGACCTTGACAGGTGTTTCGCGAATTACTATCCAAGTCTAAAGGAGCAAGATGGTCTGGGTGTCCAACCGTGGAAGTCGCAATATCTATGTTTCGATCACGAACAAGAGCGGAGGGAGCGCCCAACCATACTGCGTTCAGCCGCAGTCCAATATGAACGAGTCCACCGGACAGAATCTGTGGAAGAGGAGCAGCGAGGAGACGCTGACGCTCCTTCGGGATGGCGGGAAAGAGCAGTTGCTCACGGTTGGCCCGAGCGACTTTGTGCGGGTCTATTCTGAGGTGGTGATCGTCAGTCAGGCAAACGTGCTGGTTGCGTAGGATGCATATTTCGAGACGGTGAATGTTTGTGGACGAGTAGCCTCATAGGCTCATACTGTGTAGTAGGATGTACTGGAATGACGGTTGCGTCGAGGACATCATGTTCTTGCAAAGAATCCGTTGGAAATAGTGGTTCCCGGGCCGCTTGGTATAAATTCCGGCAATACTCATTTACAGTTATGAAGACCAAGATTGCCGTCGAAGTTGCCTGCTAAATTCGGAAGACCAGCACTACGTCGCTGTATGCGTAACACGAGTTCTTGCTACCGCCTCGAACATCCTCTATAATGAAGTGAACAGGAAACCGACGTACGTACCAATATGGCTGAACCAGGTGTCTCAGTCACTGTTGCTCAGTATAGTGCAAGGCATTGGTGAGAAGAAGTTCAACAAGTTCAATAAGTCTAATAGGTTGCATTATATACACCCCACCTTCACGATATGTACTATGTACCTATAGCATAAGCATAACAAATTGTTGGTTATATTTTTCCTCCATAAATACCAATCACGTCTAGTATGTCATCTAAGATGCAAATGCAGGTCGGATGCATCCTCTAAGTCAGCGTCCCCCTTCAAGCGGCCGCCAAACCGAGCTTGCCACGTTGCAAAGTTGCTTTGAACCCAAAGTGGTTCTCGGTGCCAAAGTTTTCGAGCGGGCTGTACATAGTGTGGATCTGCTTGCGTGCATTGATCTCGCCGATAACGTGCCTCGCCTCCTCGTCGCTGGGATCCAGAATCTTGTCCAGGTCCGCATCGGTTAGGATCGGGCCATTGGGGTCCGTCAGCTCACGGGGAACTCTGGTGGCGATAGTACGTCAGTTCCGGTCATCGCGGCGAAGAATAAAAAGCAACGTACCTTGCAATTACGCGCTGGTACATCTCAGGATTAGTGGGCGCAAACACGTTGCGGCAGAAGTCCATCGTTTTCTGCAAAACCAAACACAATTTAGCTGTGCACTGACGTATAGCAGTCAACCCACGTTTAGCTCGTCGTCTGTCAGAGTCTTTCCAACGTCAGCGGTACCCTGGATGACTGCAAGGGACACTATCAGCAGGGAGTCCGAACAGTTCGATGGCACATACCAGGTCGGATCAAGTCGAAAGCGCGATCAAAGTTGTCCTCATCAACGTCGCTCATGACATCAATAGATTGGTTGCGGATCTGCTTATATGTTCCGAGCACAACGAGCAAGAACCTTGTGCAATCCTCAGATTAGCAATTTGAACCAGATGCAAAATATAAATTTATGTGTGCACACCTGGTGTACGACGTGCCCACTTTAGAGCTGTGCCAGTCCTGGGCCTCCTTTTCTGTGGACAATCCACGGATAGAAGCCGAAATCGACACCGCAGCTGATAGACCGCCCGTGAACGCGAGGTGGACGCCAGAGGAGAAGAAGGGATCAATAAAGGCTGTTTGAATATATAAGGTTATATTCCTGTCTATCCGGAGATCCGATGACTTACCACCAGCATCTCCTGCAATACGGTAGTGGTCCCCTGCGTACGACGCTGCAGAATAACTGTAGTCACTTGCGCTCTTGACTGATCCGGTCTTTCCTGCGTTTCTGAGAGTCCCGTTTTCCATTAACTTGACTAAACCAGGTGATTTCTGAATTTCCTGTAAGTAGTGAGCCTGCAGGCTCGGCATGCCTGTGGGATTTTGGAGCTCCTTCTTCTTGCGATTGCTGATGTCTTGATCCATGACGACTCCGACCGAGGTTGTACCATCGTGAAGAGGAATGAACCACGTCCACCCGGACTCATCTGCAAAACGTTGTGGGTAAGAATCGTCTTCAGAAGAACCGGCAAACAGGTATGGAACCTACCCGTTAGGGACTCGATCCAGACGGCGTTATCTCGATTGGTCCCTGGCATGTAGCATCCTGTGTTTTCCCAGTATCCCCAGCACGCGACATTGTTCAGACTCTTGTTGTAGTGCCTGTTTTTGAGATATTTGGTAGACATCATGCCGTTCCTTCCAGAGGCGTCCACTAAATACTCAAACGAAATCTGACCCTCGACGCCGCTGCGTGATACCCAGGAGGCAGAAACAGGACGCTCGCCATCGAAGTGCAGCTCTGTAACTCTGGTCTCTTCCACCACCGTTGCACCGTTCTTGGCGGCGTGCTTGAGAAGAAGGTCGTCGAACTCCTCGCGAATCTGTGGAACCAAGATGTTTTACATCTGTGCACATCTGGCCATAAACCCCATGCTTACGACATTCCAAGCTCCATTGTTGGGATCCAACGAAATAAAATCGGTGTCTATGAATCCCTTTAAGCGACGAATCCGGCTATTAAGAGGTGAGAAACCGAACACTTACATCCTTCTCGTTTGTGCTGATTCAGCTTAACTGCAGCACCAGGCTTGATGTAGGTTCAGTCATATTGTCGGAGAATAACAGTAGACGTGGCGCTGCGCCGTCACATACCTTGATGCAGAATCCATATTTTTTCACGTCTTCCTCTGCATCAATAAACCTCAAGAATGGCCGAACAGACGGCAGCAGACTTTCGCCGATATGGTATCTTTTCTACTCCATCAGGATAGCGTTCGTCAAAGGGTCTGGGGTACCGACCTTGGGAACTTGGACGCCTCGAGGAGCACGACCTCGAACCCTTCTCGTGCGAGAGCAGCAGCCGCGTAGCTACCGGAGGGACCACCTCCGATCACGAGAATCTGAGCTCTTTCGGGCTATGGTGGATGAGTGAGACGACAGTGAAGGACTCCATGAAGGAGAGCACATACAACTGATGCGACGACCATTGTGTGTGAGAGTGAGTGAATGCGTTGAGTGAATTGTGTAAGGATACAGACGAGCAACTCACCTTTTAAATGTTTTCTGATCGCTCCATCGGGAAGTAGTATCCATACACAGAAAGATGGGATGTCAATCAGAAAACCCGCAGAGCAGAAGGAAGCTCCGTTTGGGAACCGCGCCCAGCGTTTCTGGTGTTATGTCCGGTGAAATTTCAAGACCAAGGTCATCACAGGATTCGTATTGATGGATGTACATAGCGCTCAGTTCTCAGCGTCGTCGATAGGGGGGACCGCCATGCCGTGCCGGCAACCATCCTCTATGTCCACGTTCCATCAATGGTCCGTGATCGCGCAAAGTTGCAATGTAGAAGACGTCCGAAAAAGGTTGACATGGGTACGCGACATCTAGACAGACATGTTGCCAGTAACTCTGATTTGACATATTGGTTGGAAGAGAAGGGGCGCTCTTTGGCTTGGAAAAATGAATGATAGAGCGAATAAAATGGAAAGGAGGTCTAGGCGTAGGTCCATGCTCTGAAAGGAGGGACCCGGGCAAGGTGATAATCGCATTCGGTGCTTGTACAATGTTCTCAACAAGTCAACGGTTGGACCGCATCTGATATGCTATCAGTCGACCTGGAGCTGTAACGCCACAAGCCAGTGCGCCGCTCGAAACACTGACTCAGAGCAGAGACAAGTGGCGCAAAAATAATTTTGACTCTTGAAGGCCGTGGGGATGCCCCGCGGAGTGGAAACAGTACGCGGAGACGAGGTAGTGTAGCTGCGGAAATTTGTCTCATCAATTGAGACCCCTGGCGACAATTACTGCACTCACCGCCACCTCCAGCAAGGCTGTTGTGTCTTCATGCCAATCTGATACAAGCAGTCATCTCCTTACTCGTCGGCGGCCAGCGAGGCGTCCATCCTCGACATACCTGATTTGAACTAGTAACAGGCTGTCAACCGCAACAGTAGTACTTACCTACTGAGCAAAGTCCGCCAACTGCCAGTGGTGGAAAATTTTTGCAACACCACACTGAATGACCTATTCTAGAATCCTTGGGAATAACTACGTTTTCGCTGCCAGTCGCAAGTAAATTCAAGTTGAAAAAAAGAAAGCACTCTCAACTGATCTTGAATGAGAAAATGTATCCCGTGTGTGTCCAAGGGAGGACTAACCTCCGCCCTCTGGGAATCGCGCATGTTGCCGAACTTTACGCCGATGAGCCGAATGTTACATAAGCAGGTGAAGGATAGTTAACATTTGTAAATCACACGAAGTCACGTCGTGTTTACTCGGGAATAGAGATCTAACTGAAGTTAATCACTTTGTAAATATACGGCTCGCGGACGAGACATTTCTAGGTTAGATAGCATGATTCTACATTACGATAAATATACGTGCAGTCCAAAGTCACTCGGGCTTCTGAGCATAGAAAACATTAACCACCATCTTCGATCCTGGCATGCTGTCCCATTCCTGCTCCATCTCATCGATGAGTGTGTCGAAGTCAGGCGAGGACAAGATGCTCATCACGTTCACTACTGGATGCTTCATCCCTCGATAGACTCCAATGAAGTTCTCACGCGCTTCTACGCCGTCCTCTCCTGCCCACTTCCCCACGCTTACTTCGTACTCTCTCGTACCGGTCCCGACGAACCCTGCCTCATGTAGCAAGTCTGGAATCTTCTGAACGGGGTCCAGAAGCAACCCTCGCTTCTCGAAGATACGCTTGAGAACCGCGCGGTGTCTCTCGGTCGCGTCTCCGGAATGACAATGGCTGGTTTCCACCAACTGAACCCACCCTCCAGGCGAGAGCACATTGTATATGTTGCTGATAGCAGTTTTCCAGTCTTCCGCAGACAGTGCGGCTATCAGCAGACGCTGGTTGACTAGTTTGTACACTTCTTTGCTCCATTCACCTTCTAGCTTCAGTATGTTGCCTCCGGACAGATGAATCCTGGATGCGATATCGTCGTTCAGGACCGGGAAGAGCTTTCGCGTGATGTCGATTCCATAATAGCGAATATCTTGTTTGAACCTATCATGGCAGTCCGCCAACCAGCAAGCTTCAGGCGCAATCATAAGGTTACAGTGAGCAAAGGGCTTGGCGAAAAAAATTCCGCGCACCTGTTCCCGTTCCCGAGTCAAGCACTGCATCACCATCGTTGAGCGTCAAGGGAGCAAACACAATATCGCCGGACGCCTTCCTCAAGACGCGGTTTTGCAAATTGAGTCTACACGACCCCAGTAAGCCAGCAGCTCATAATCATTGCTTGACACATACCTCTCACTCTCCCGTCTATCCGATGGTAAAAGATAACGCGAAGTGATAATGGGTTTGTCTTCAATTGTACTAGTTTCCGCGTTGACTGCGATCACTGATGCCTACGGAAAGTAAGCATGAAATGCCACATTGACTGGACAACATGGCGTACAACGGACATGGCTGAGAATTCTTGCTCTGAACCAAGGTCTGTTATGAGGCTTTTATAACGACTTCTTCGGCAATAACGAATACATAGCCCTTTCTCCGAGTCGTTTTCGTGGATACAAAGAACAGGCTCAAGGCTCTTCGGTGGAGAGAACCAGGCATGCTATGATATCGTACTCGTCTACATCTCGCGCAAATCAATGTTTCATCACAGCTCTGCGGCCGGTGTGTCACCGTGTGCGGCTGCAGGCTGTGCCTCACGTACTACCTTGCAGGTTTCGCTATTGATCGACTCATCACGAAATATGTACTACGAGGCGAGCGCCCATCATTGCAGCGCCCATCACCCATTGGAGTCATTGTCATTGTTCAAATTGATGGTATTGTCCCGTGTGCGAACTCTATTTTTTTCATTATTATTATGGCGTTGGGAGCAACGAACACGATCAAGGCAATGTACCAATGTATTATAAGTAGAAGGCTATACTAGGGGCCACGCATTCTGGGTGGCGGTGACGTAACGGAGTATGAACGAATTAGCCGCGAAGCAAGTTGTATGCCATTTTATATTTGTGTCATCATAGCCTCATAGCTATGTACATGTTTACTTAAACTAGTACCCTCTCCGAGCCAGTGATCGGAGTGTCCTCTTTAGGAGCGTGCTCTTTGACTATGAATTCGGAGTAAAGGGGAAACTTGGCACGACCACAACGAGCCCATGTTCTCACTCTTGTCAATTCACGATCTCCATTAGATGCAATCCCAAATTTCTAGTCCCATTCGCGTATAATCGCAAGGACGATACAATGAACACGCGATCAGTCCGACGGTGCGAATTCCCACAGGCCATCCTTCTCGTGAGACGCGAAATTGCCATTATAATGCTGAGAAGATGGGCATTATTTTTAGCCATCCACTTTACTTACGATGTGGACACAAGAATCTTTGTTCCGGTTACTTGAGCTTAGGTATGTGACGGGTGTGACAGGCTCGCTATTGATTTCTGCTTCTGTTCCAGATGAGTCGGACCATAACCATGATCCGGGAACCAGTGCTGGGTACCACAGCTTCATCCTTGATCGTGTTTTATATGTTTATATTGAAGGTAACCGATGTTTTTGAGAATATAGGCTCACCGTACTTAGCAAGGTTCCGTCGGGTAGTAAGTACTGGGGGTCCATGCGCGTATGTTTCATTTCCACGCGAACAAGATAGAATCAAGCACAACATGTATTATGGATATGAATTTGACAGAGCCTCGGAGAGTCAATGATCGATTCATCCATCACTAGTAGTTGAGTGAGCTTCTGAAATCGGCGATTTCCGAGTGATTATATCTATTGCTGACATAATCCAATTTACCTAACTACAACCCATGGTCTAGTGCACCGTCTTTCCTCCTATGAAGTGAACGATCTCAGCCACGACACAACTCTGATTGTCGTAAAACAACGCATGACCTGCACGCGGAACGACCACAACTTTCTTGTTTACGAAGACGCTCCCGATTTCCTGAACCACCACCTCGTTGTTGAGCTGGGCGTCTTCCTCCGAATAGAGGATGAGAAGTGGAAGTCCAGCTTTTCCGGCAGCGAGGAGTCCATCCGGTTTTTGTGTCCTTGATAACGCAATCTTCATACCCTCAGTAGCGATATAACCGGTAGCACCAACCCAAGAGGCCATGGTGGAGTAGTCCACAGCGTCGGGCTCTATGAGCGTGGAATGGACGAATTTGATCTTGAAGTCCAGGACAGTCGTAACGTCGGAGGAATACAGGCCCTCCCTGAGTTCTCCTATCACCGGCTTGGCGAGCGGTCCCATGATAGGACCGATGTAAGGCAGGGCCGCCGCATAGATGACGCCACTCAAAGGTGCAGGGGTAACGTGTTGCAGTACATCTGCTGCGATTGTGGCTGAAGTAATTCATCAGTATTTTTCGACTCCTAATGCATCGCTATGATGCCAAGATGACAACCCCCACCTCCGAGGCTCCTGCGAGTTTAGAGCACACAGTCATGAAATAAGTCCCCGATGGCATGGTACTCAAAGTAAACCTTCGCTCACCAGCCAAACAGGTAAGGCTTATTCAGCTTGAAAGCCTTTGCGACGGCGATAAAGTCTTGGGCGTAGCGAATTGATTCGTGAGCCTCTGGCTCCAAGGGTTTGCCGCTCCAGCCATGCCCTCGCATATCGTAGCGCACCTGGGGGAGAACTCAATACCGCACAGACGTTAGTACAGAGAAACGTACGAGGTATGCGTTATCGAGGAGCGAGGGGTCTTGGAACATTTTCTCGAAAACGATCGACGAGAGCCCGAAACCATGGATAAACACGACACTCGGCAGCGACGGATTTCCGACTGCTTGAGCGTAGATTTCGGTTCCATCTTCTGAGCGGACGCGCTGCTGCTCACGGACGAGGTCTTGGTTGGTCATGTCTGTCTGGCTTGAAGATGACTCTGGAAACGTCCAGAATCGCTAGCAGCTCCGATCAGCTTATATCTCCTTAGATCAGAGCCCACGGCTGTGCGTGCTTCTGACTGAGGAGCTTCACCCGAAACAGATGGAGCATAAACATGATCAGCTAATGCTATATGTATCGTCCACCATTGATCATTCAGTGGCCTCGTCCCACATGCTGCTTCAAGTTCTACCTTCTTCTCTTGCTGGGTACAAGTCTTTGGACCAGTCGGGGTCCCAGTGGATGTTATATCTACCATCATATCAGTAATCAGATGCAGGTGAGAGAAGCTATGACCTTGGACAGCCCCCATCATGATGCGTGACGATAGATCGGACAAGGTGTATATAGCACGGGCGTGAGGCGTTTACTATATTTAGAGCGGACAATGGGCTCAAGCTTACGGCAAAGTTCATATCTATGAACTCGCGAATGGTCACCGGGCGCAGAGTTCGAGGTCCTGTGTGGGCCAAAGCCGAGGGTATCGTGCGGAGTGAATATCGCGCTTAAAGAGTGCACAGTTCCTCTAATTATGGTGTCTTCCATTCCTACCTCCCTTTCTGTGAATCGGCGATGGGCGAACTAACGATCCAACAGACGGAAGGTAAGACGCCTTGTGAAAATTGCAGTGTAGACACCTCGTACTGACGAGCGGATGAAGTGGTCGCCGTGGTCCTCCCCAGCGTTGCAGCGATCGTGACTATCTTCCGTCTGACCGAGCGCACGCGTCAGGGCCGTTTGTGGCTAGACGACCTATGGGCGGCCTTCGCCATGCTGTTTCTGGTCGCCTTGTTGGTGACGAATGCGTTGTATTTGTATGACTATGGTGACGTCGTCCCATCCCTCAACTCATGAATATCGCGTGCTGACTCTACAGCAGCTCTATTTCCGCAAGGAACAAGGGTGGCGCTATATTACATGTATGCTCTTTTAAGCAGACTAGGCGTGATGCACATACTCAAGAACTACTACTTAATTGTACTAGGGTTGCAGAGTTTTTCTACGCAGTGGTATGGTGCGACGATGTTTCTTTCAAGTTCACCTTTGTGATCGCGAAGTCTTATATTGATCAATTCTTCTAGGGCATCTAGGATCTCCATCATGTTCACGATCGTGCGACTGGCCGTTAATAGCACGGTAAAGAGAGTGTTGACATTCATTGTCGTCGCGTTTTTCATCGAGTGGATGGTTCTCTTGGCGCAAGTCTTCTGGACTTGCGAAGCTGAACCCGGTTGGAAGACGCAGCCGCGTCCCCAGTGCGATCTGGGCAGAGACGTCGCAATCGCACAGATCATCAGTAAGTCACGGAGAAGGAAAGTAACAAACTTTGAACTTTCTGACTCGTTGTTATTGCTCCAGCCGACGTGCTCGGCGACCTCATCTTAATCGTGGCGCCGTTCCGTCTGATCTACAAGGTCAGACTTAGCCGACCCCAGAAGATCCGAATCCTCTCCATCTTTTCGACGTCCGCCATCTCGACCGTAGTCAGCCTTGCGCACGCATACTATGTGTTTTCCGACGGTGGGCTCAAGGAATCCTTAGCTGCTATGGTTGAGGTAGGTTTTCTCCAGCCCTCAGGCCAGCACAAGTTCAGAATGGATGACGTCCACCGTCTTCTGCAGGTATCTACCATCTTGATCGTGGCAAACCTGAGCGTCGTTGTCGCGTTCCTCTTCCGCATTACTACTGAGGATTACCAGTCTTTCTCCCCGCCACAATTGCGTTCCATCGTCACGTTTGGTTCGAGACCAATTCGTAAAAAAGAGCAGCAGACCACTGTGATCGGGGTCGAGACTACAACGATAAAGCTGGAAGATTTCAGCACATACCATACGAACAGTGGAGCGTCTGAAAATGGGGCTGACTCAGTGGGAGCCGGCGCGCTCGAGAAGGCCCCAAAACCCGTCCTGTTGTCTGAAGTTTGATGATATCATCATTGTCATGTCATGTAGGGATTTCTCTCCGACTAGGTCTCCTTTCAGTCACCGCATATTTGAACCTTTGTTTTCGTGTAGTTTGCGAGTGCTATTTATGTTAACCCTACGCATGCTCTGCACACTCACTCGGGGTGTTCGTCGTCATGTACCGTACATAAAAATATGAAAAAGCGGCACCCCTCGTCCATGCAACATATATGTAGAATGCACGTACGAGGTTTGGGTCGTTTGTGCGAACCCCACCAGGACGTCTCGGAACGGTACATCAACATGGGAAAGAGAAGGCACTGCGTGGTCATGCGAAACGATCTCGGCAAGTTCACCGACCAGCAGTCCACGGGGGTCATGCTTCGTAACAGATCATATCAGCGCCGATGGCTCCCGCTACGAGAGGTCCCGTTCAACCCAACCCGCCTTTACCCGCGTGAGAGGGCTGCGTAGAGTGGCAAACCTGTTTGGCATTGCTAGCGTCAGATATATACTCTCGGCGATCGCCACCTCGCGCGGAATCCTCTGATGAGTGATTGGCAATCAATGGCAGTTCGGCCAAACGGCCCATAGAAGGAAGGTCAGAAGCGGTGTTCTGGGATACTCTAGCAGCTGCGTCGGGCAGAACGGCTGCATCAGGATTTAATGTCAATCTGAATGTGGCAAAACGCTGACCTAATTTAAAACTTGGCATGGAACCGAGACGGGTGGAACTTTTAGGTCAGTACTAGAAGCTGCCACCGTGTAATTACTGATCGGCCCCCACGGGCGAGATCTGCAGAGATTGCAGGCTCGAGTGGCGCTGCTTACCCCCCATACCCCACCCCTAACTATGCGCCATTGCGTGCGTAAATTGAAACGTATGTTGCCCTGCGGCCTGAATGTTGTTCCTCCGAGAGGAGACAGGGTATTGATCGGCG
>JBBPRP010000522.1:0-13533 GCA_038093135.1 Leccinum longicurvipes
AGGGGCAAGAAATTGACTCTGCCAGTAGATAGATAATTCAAGAGGGTGTACCATCTGAAGGCCGAACCTCGCTCAGTACAAATTGAGTGAAAATTTTCTCAGCTCACGTTTGAAATGCGGCATCTTTGACAAGAATATGGCGGCTTCCCGAGGACTGCCTACGTGTCTTGCCATGGCTTTCTGATGACTTACCACCCAGGGTCTCTTTAACTATAGTCTGTTCGTTAGTTACTGGGCTCGCATCTCCTTTTTCTTTATTCAAAAAATAGTGTTATCTATTCTGGGACGCCCCAGATCGACAGAGAACGTACCGGAGCCCACTGATTCAGGAACTCGACTGGATCTATGCGCAAATTCAATTGATGATCCAGCGGAAGATGACGAGTCTCACTTATCCTCATCCTCGGGGCGAGTTTCAGCACCACTTTTGGAGGGGCAAGTCGCAGACTGGACCTTTGACGCCTCGAGAATAGGATCGTCGTCGTCATCAAGATCGCTGTCACTCCCATAACCATAATCATCGATCTGAATATCGTTAGGAACATCTTCGTCATCTGTGAGTTCAGCGAGCGAAGGGTCAGAAGGATCTATATCCAGGCTTAGCACTGGATGTGACGGATGAGCACAACAACTGCGCATCCATAGAAGAGTCACGCACGATCCAAAAAGTACTTTGAACTCTTTGCGAGAAGAAGATTGTTTGCAAAAAGGACCCGAGGCTTGACAATTTGTCCCGATGACGAGGACCTGGCAGAAAAGGCATGGAATCGGGTATTGACAAGTTCTTCTCCGAGAAGAAACTTTCTCGTGAACTCCTCCATGCGTTTCTGTTTAGTAGGATCTGACAGCGGAAGTGCTGCGAAACGAGTAAGTCGAAGAACGGATTAATTATTACTAGGCACCTACAAGGTTGATCGAAGGTGCTTCCATAGCTTGCAGCCTGTTTTCCATACACAGAACCTCCGCCGAAGGCACCCGTACCAACAAAAGTGCTAGTGGTCCTACCTCCGAACAATGAACCAGTGGCAGGTTTCTGCGGCACAGTGGGTACCCCAAATGGATCGTTTTTCGACGTAGTAGGAGCTCCAGATGATGTTTGACCAGATACACCAGCAGTCTTGCGATGCTGTTGGTAATCCTGCACGCGTAATTCCTAATTAGTCGCGCGCAGTCAATCGCGCGCCAAAAAGCAGTGTATCTGGTTGTGCAGACCTACCTCCAAAGATGTGCCTCTGTAGGATGGCATAGCTGTGATCGTCGCAAAGTGGGCTTTGTCTTTGTCAGAAGGATCGTCGTCGTAGAATGTAGAATAGGCTGGTGTAGATGTCCCTCTTGTCATTGTCATGGATGGCGGATTGGAAGCCGTACTTGCAACTAGTGAAAGGCATCACCAGACGGAAGTTTCATAGACGTTATTTTACTTACCTGCAGGTGTGACACCAAACGTTGTCGCAGGCTTTGTCTGCCCAAAAAGTGGGCCACCGTTAGCGGCAGTCCTCGTGCCCGAAGCTGCATGATTGGTCGCTGATGATCCAGAAGCCCGAGTATTATTAGTGCTGCCGCCGAACGCGGAAGCACTTGTACCTCCTCCAAACACATTAAACCCAGGTGCTGGCTGAGGAGCGCCGGAGGATAATGTGTCAGTGATGGCGGCAGTATTTCTGCTGAATGCACCTAACAGTCGCATAAACAACGGAATCGTGCAAGAGGGGTTAGAGAGTAGACAAACCAAAGCCAGATGTTCCAGCGGCAGAAGTTCCAGACATTTCGTCTCTTGTTGGTTGCCGTGACTGTCAGCACCTAAATACGTGTGTCAAAGAGCAAGACGCACTGGTCTTAAGCCGACTGGAGGCTAATAAGTACGTCCGACTCACTGGCAAGTCCGACTTGGATAGTGAGGTGGCCAAACAAAGCGTCGTCTTTATCTCCGCATTTGGCAAAAGGGCACCAACGTTTGTTTGTTTCTCAGTTTTGCGGTTGATGCTCTCTCGCTGAGTGATTTGTGCCTGACTACTCATGGTCCCTTGAGACCATAGTACTACTTTCGGTGGATGACACGTCACCCTCGAGCGAATAATTGGGGATCCCATTTATTGTGGATACCCGATGTACACAATCCCGTGTGTGGCGTGATCAAGCTAGCACGTTTGTTCCTGCCGCACCACCTTAGTACCACCTGTGGTCTCTACCCGCACAGCAAGTAACGTACATACCCAACGGGAATCATCACATGCGAGCCACCATATCGTCACTGATCATCATTGTAGATGCGCTGTTGACATCTGGCGACAAGGGGTACTACGACGTACGTACAGATGTGATCATCAATGGAACACCCACGAAGATAGTACATGGAAAGATGGTGACATGTTCTTGTTCGTTCCATCGGATCGTACCGCTGGCCTCTGAACCAGGTGGATTACTCCCCAACGCCGGCGTTACACCGCCGAGCCTTCTCAGGGTGTCTTTTTGAAGTGCACCCAATGATGTTGGTTCACATCAAGTTCTAAATGCACGGTGATCCGAGCACATGGAACCCCCCTTCAATACCGTCGCCACTTTGAAATGCTACGATCCACACTAAGCTAGTAGCAGGCTCGGGGCCGTGTGACAACGTACCTGTGTTGTTCAATCGACCGGCGATGTCCCAATAGTACTTCAAGTTGGGCCAGGATCTACTTTCAAGTTCTGCGCTCCCCGGGGGACCTGGGAGTGCGCACAATCTCGCTTTCCCTCAACACCGTCATTGTCGAGTCGGACGATGGGCATGTCAGTGTTCTTCGGAAGGCTGGGAACCTGAAAATAGCTAGGATGAACATAGATGGAAGATTGTTAAGTGATCGAGAAAAACTTTGGATGCCTGTACTTGAAGAAGGGCCGCGTGTGGTTCGTCTAGCTATTTCCAATCATCATGTGTGGGTAAGAGGGTGAAGAAACAAAGACAGGCAAAGGAAACGGTAATTGTTCAGAGCGTCACTGACCTCAGGATGGTGGCTCGGAAAACAAAGATGGGGAAGGAAACGAAACCTGCGCCATAGCAGCGGGAGGCGCGCCACATATTTTGTCGTTTGCTGAGCCGAACAAGCCGACATAATTTCTTAGGCCACGATGAGAAGGAATAAAAGGATTCAGAACGTGAACAAGACCCTTAGGCAACCCCGGTAGTTCCTGCTGGGTAAGGCAATGGCCCATTAATGGCTTTCATAGCTTGAATGCGCACCATAGCAGTGTGATCGTTAGGTGCTAGCCACCATTCTCAGCGTGCAAGAACGATTCGGCGCTAGTTCCGACGCGACCCAAATGCGACCAGCATCACGGTGAGTAACTCTGTCATCCCGAACGAGCCAAAGAAGTGTAATATCGTTTAACTCAGGCGGACAGCAGAAGGAGATTCCGCACAGGAAGCAAACCCATGACGGGCCATAAAATGGCCAGAAAAGGAAAGGCAGCTGGATGCTGTGGGACAGGACGCGGATGCTGAGGAACGTGTGACGGTGTGTGGGAGACAAGTGCGACATAATTAACAGCGATAAGCTTATCGATGGGAACTGGGCGCTGGCGGCGCTGCTTCTGCCGACGCCGCCGTCACCGCCCTTTTCCCGCCCCTTTCCTTTTTTGGCTAGTGCTCCCGACGCTGCTTCCGTATTTGGTAATACCGACAGGGGTTGTTGTTTTTGTTGTCGCCTCACACGACGTTGCTCTCCCGCCTTTCTCCCCATCCGGTCATATTTTCGGTCACATGTGCGATGGCCATAGTCAAAGTAAGTTGCCGAGTACACCCTCTGTGGGGTATAAGACCCCCGCCCCATCCCACCGTCGAGTCAGTCAGCATTCGCTGTTTGACCTTCTCTCAACTCCTCAGTTGACCTTTCAATGTACCGCTCCTCTAACTCACACTACCCTTCGTGGGGCTCCCACTCCGGCTCCAGCAGTGCCGTTCCGACTTATCCCACTGCCTCCCCTGGCCCCATGCCAAGCGCTCCCCAGCTGAGGACGGTGTCATTGCCCCATCCCAATTCGGCACCACACCATGGATCACCATCTTCGAGTTCGCATTGTATGACTTTTTTTTTTCCTTTTTGACCTGACTTCGCTCACATCACGTCCAGACCACTCCTACGAAGGTTCCCCTCGCATCACCACCCTTCACGCCCTGCTATCATGGTCCGGTACCCCTCCGTTGTATTTCAACGTAGCTCACGATGTGCAATACATTCGACTTAAGCCAGATTGCTCGCCCCGCTCCCTCGGTGCTCCTGCCGTTAATCCCCCCTGCAGAGCCCTCGTGCTTAGCCTTCCTTCGCTCCCACTATGGTCTACGATCGAAGTGCGGAACGAAAACGGTGTGACGGTATATGACGTTCTCGTACGCATACGCGATGTCCTTAATCGCACCGTATCTCACGCAGAGATGGGAGCCATGGTCAGTATCTCCAATGTTCACGCCTCTGAGTTCTTCAGAGTCAGGACGCGTGCTGATCCGCGCGAATCTGCGCAGGGCATGAAGAGGATTGATTTCCTCGGGCAGAATGTCTTCTTCGCCGGGTTGTCGAGGTACATGGACGGGCAGGACAGGTGGGAGGTGCATCTCGTGCCGAGTGCATGAGTACACGGTGTGCTCCACCTTGATCCTTTCCAACGGAACTCTGGGTCCCGATCAACTTCGGGTTCCTTAATTGGAGCCCGCGTATGTCGCATCATTTGGCTGATGCTGATTATTATATTCTTCATCTATTGGGGCGCGCCAGTGAGCCCCACTTCGCTCTCGAACTTCATGGAGGATCATCGATCATCCGCTGCTTTCATCCATCTCCCGAACATTCGCTTTCGTCTGTATCCTTGCTATGGGCCATCTCACACATTCCGCTTGCTGTCACCGTGGACTTTATCGCTGTCATAATTTGCTGTATCCATCCGTTTTGTTTTGTCAAGGCTGTCGGTGATATCATGTACTGCTATTCCTTCCGTGCTTTCTCCGGATTCTGTTTAACTCGGCTGTATTACGGCCAACATCTGTAGCCAATAGATAGACTCGAAATGCAATTTAATTTAACTCCAGCATCCCTGCCCCACCTCCGCCACCTATACCATCCACTTGTTAACCAACAGTTCGAGACAGGACCTCGCTACATATGCACAGTGAACAGATTTATCACCAGAAACGGCTATTATTAACTTACAGCCATATTACACGTCCTCCCCTTCTGACGTCCTCCGGTGCATGACTGGCACACCAACAGCTTCTTCATCAAGAGTGGGGGCAGCAATCAAGGGTAGAACCTTCCTTGTAGGAATGCATCGAATCGGAAATCAGGAGACGACCAACAAGACTTTAGCTGAGAGGGCCATCACAACGACCAGGGACACAGACGCCCGGAGATCAATTCTCAACTGACCGCACTGGGTTACCATTTAGTGTAGCGCCAGCTACCCTTTATAGATAGCGAAATAAAACACGTCAGAGAAGATGGCCAAGGCACTACTGGATCAAATGAATGCCTTATTGACTGAAAGCTAACCGACCTTCAACTCAATTCTCTATGAGCGTGGTCCGTAGCCTGAAGGGGTGGGACACAAGACAAGTCTCGATCCTAAAACTGGGCCATGTTCCCAACCCCCAAGATTGCCTCAGGTTCAAGGTCCCTGCTGGTGACGCGGACGGCAGTTTACCTTGAGTGAACATTAACGCATGCGGCGAGCCGCCTGAGATTAATGGGTAACACATACTCAAAGAGGTAGGGGGATAACCTCAAAGTGGACAGTAGTAGTGGGATAATGAGTGTCACAATGAGGCTCCAGCTGCTGTAGTCGAAAGCTCGATGCTTGATTTTGTCGGGGAAACCAGAGCAAACCAGGGTGGTTTCTTTTTGTGTAAACAGTACTTAATTGCAACGTTGAGGGGCCAGCCTTGTTTCGCTTTACTGTGAACCGCGTTCGTGAAGAAGACTCTTCAAGTTTTGCCAGTGACATCTGGTTTTGGCGTCTGATTTCCTGCTGCCTTCGACTCCCTGCCAGTTTGAACTTTCATGTCACTCGTGCCTGGGGTATATCTTCAAGTTGAGGGTCCCAGACTGATATGTATCGCGAGCAAAAATTGCAAGCGAGCATCGAGTCTGAGTCGGGGACTGTCGTTGATACTCTCAGTACGATTTTCGTTTGAAAATGGAATCGGGCTTCTCTACCTTGTTCTGATATGAAGCAACTCGAGACGACGGCCAAGCATTGTGATAGAAGAACGACAAAACTGTGAGAGATGTTCTGTGCGACGTCACGATCAGATAGCCGCCAAATAGCCTCCAGGACAAGCAGCAAGTGAGCGGCTCGGCTGACTCCCCGGGATCTGTGAGCGCGTGCTGGCAAGTCCGACGTCAACCATGCTGTCATTATCGCCTTTCTCGTTTCCCCATTTTGGCGCAATCAACCACCGAACCGACTCGTCCAAATCGTAGGAATGTGTAAAGGACTCGAAAACTAGGTTGGAATCCTTTGAGTTTCACACGAGAAACGTTCTATGATAACCGTTTTTAGCCTCTAACTTTCCAAACGCTGTACCTCTAGCAAATTCTCCGGAAACGGTGAGCTGGATTCGTCGTTTCATTTCCTTGGGATGCTCTGAGCGACGATAGGTGCAATCGCGTGTGGCTGAGGCAGTAAACGCTGAACTGGTTTCGCAGGGAGAGATGGTCGCCTTCTACGAACTCCAGCTAATTCTACTCGGTTCCTCTTGTTTGATTTTCCTTCTCCTTGACCATCACGCATCCTCTCGGAGGCGCGCAGCGGGTACCTTGGCAGAGAACTACCGTTCAGATCGTCTGGAGAATAGTGGGGCTACCGCTCCCGTGAACGGACTCGCCAAGTTAAAACGTCAATATTTAGTGGTCTATGCTATCGTCATGGGTGAGTTGGACCCTATATCCTAACTTCCATCGAGCTCACCTCTTATCACCTATCATTACCATCTCCCGCTGGTATCGATGGCATCATCTAATAGCTGCTGACTGGCTCCAGGGTCCATACGTATACTCCCTCTACCGCGAGCAATATGGGATGCCCGAAAGGATGGTTGCTGTCTTATTTGTCACTGGTTTCTTGTCTGCGGGTCTGACCGCCCCATTGGTCGGCGTGTGGGCGGACCAATAGTACGAACGCTTACCTTGCTATGAAAGGATAAGGCTAAACACCCCTGCAGCGGACGAAAGAATTTGTGCCTTGTATTCTGCATCACCTACACTTTTGCATGCCTCTGTATCAATTTACCCCACCTTCCCGTTCTCTTCCTTGGACGCTTCACGGCTGGGTTATCCACCTCGATTCTCTATTCTGCATTCGAGTCCTGGCTGGTTTCCTCTGCCAATTCTCTAGCCATTCCGTCACCCGATCTGTCAACCATCTTTGGCCGTGCAACACTCGTCAACGGATTCGTCGCCACTGGCGCTGGCATTGTGAGCAACCAACTGGTGTCGCAGACAAAGTCGTTCGCATCACCGTTCCTTGCTAGCGGAACGCTGCTAGTAGTCGCGTATTTCGTGATCAAAGGCATGTGGGCAGAGAACTATGGGAGTGGTGGTGGTACGACGGGCGGCGTCGATCCATTCCAACTGAGGCGGCTCGGCCAGGCATGGAAACTTGTTCGCAGCGGTGAATATTGTTTTGGCGGTCAGCGTATACGTGACAAAGCTGATGGGCTTGACACACGTTTACAGATCCTATTTTGCTAGTGATTGGCTTGACCCAGACATGCTTTGAAGGTTCGATGTATCTCTTCGTGTTTATTTGGGTGCCATCACTCCAAGAAGTTTCTCCTTCCTTCCCTACGGTGGCGCTTCCTCTTGGATACATATTCTCTTCGCTCATGATTTCCATGATGCTTGGCTCGCTCTTATATACGGGTGTTACTTCCCATTCTCCTCCTCCACCCCTAGGATCGCACCGCGGATCCTCCTTGACTCTCCACGCCAAACTTAGCAGCCTCATCTGTGCAACCAGTGCGTTGACGCTCGCACTCAGCACACACTCGCAGGACGAACGAATACGCTTCTGGGCATTCTGTGCCTTCGAAATGTGTGTCGGCATGTACTACCCCGTACAGGGAATGTTGAGAGGGACACTGATCTCGAATGAACACCGCGCCACGGTCAGTCCTGCGTTTTCGCATCCATGAGGCCCCACTCTGGTTCCCTACTCATGTTGTTCCGTGCTTGACAGCTGTCCGCACTGTTTCGCGTCCCGCTCAACGTGTTCGTCGTAGTGTCTCTGATGACGGGCGTCTCAACCGCGCGGAATGCAGTTCTCTCTGCGAGCTCATTGATGCTGGCGTTTGCGGCACTCATGAATGCATTCATCGTCGTACCAAAAGTAGATGAGATGGCGAATCTGGAGACAAATAGCCGGCCTGCATGATGGGTGGGTCGTACGTGGTACGGAGGCAGGCCTCGTCGATTCGACTAGTGCTGGCTTCCCTCCTGTATTATACTGTTTTCTTTATCTCTAGGTCCTCTCAGTCAGCATTGACTACAACTTCATTCTTTTCTTTTCTCTTTCATTTTGGAGAGAGATGGGGTCTGACTCACCCTATCGGCGTCTGATCAAAATCGCGCTTTCTAACTAACTATCGTCGAAAGCGAAAACGCTCAGGTCTGTACAAAATATCAACCCGACATCAAGATTCCCAGCATACGTTTTATTTTGTTTGACTGAAGTAGTATATTCTGTGTATCATTCGGGTCTACAGAAAGCACTAAGGGCTCAATGGTGCGCCGGTTTCTTGGTCCGTGTTGACAACGTTGACCAGTCAACTTGAATATCCCTTGTGAAATTGGTAGCGTTTTCTCGTTCTCACGCATGCTCAACTTGAACTGTATCGCCTTTTTCAATACCACGCAGCCTTACTGGCCGTACGCGCACGAGGGATCCCACCGAGTCGCTCCCAAAACTTTCGGTCTAACTAGATGAACTCAACAAGTATTTATTCTATTCTTCCTGCAAGGAGAACAGTGAAGTGATGATAAGCATAGCAGTCAAGCAGTTGCTTTTACGCGCGGAGTCAGTTTTTGCCCAGTTTGAGCGGGGAGGTGGGACGGACTACATTACGGAGGCAATCGTCCTTGATCGCCAAGCTCTGGATCTTTCGCCAACAGGTCACCCCATACGATGGTCCTCATTGAACCTACTTGTTCATCATCTCTCGAGTCGTTACAAGCAGCTGGGGGATATAGCGGACAGCGAGGAAGTAATCGTTGTTGCTAGAGAAGCTCTGGATCTTCTCCCGCTTGTTCACCCACTTCGATCAGCGTCGTTAAACAACGTTGCCGTTTACCTATTCGATCGGTACCAGCGACTCGGAGAAATGACGGACCTTAACGAAGCCATCCTTCTTGGGCGACAAGCGCTCGATCTTCTCCCACCTGGGAACGCAGATCGTTTACAGTATTCGAACAACGTTGCAACGTTTCTCTTCAACCGGCATCAGCGGCTTGGAGGAATGACGGACCTCAACGAAGCTATCGTCCTTGAGCAGAAAGTGCTCGATCTTCGCCCGCCAGGGCATCCATCTCGTTCAGATTCCTTGAACAACATTGCAATGTATCTTGCCCGTCGGTACAAGCAGATCGGGGAAATAGCAGACCTCAGCAAAGCAATTGTGCTTAGTCGAGAAGCGCTCCATCTGCTTCCGCTTGGCCACCCAAATCGTTCACAGTCCTTAAGCAATGTTGCAGTTTATCTGTCGGATCGGTACCAAAAGCTTGGAGAAATGACAGACCTCAACGAGGCTATCATCCTCGGGCAAAAGGCGCTGGATCTTCGCCCGCCAGGGCACCCATATCGTTCAGATTCCTTGAACAACATTGCAATGTATCTTTCCCGTCGGTACAAGCAAGTCGGGGAAATGGCAGACCTCAACGAAGCTATCGTCCTCGGGCAACAAGCGCTCGATCTTCTACCGCCGGGAAACCCGTTTCGGTCAATATCGTTGAGCAACGTTGCAGTATATCTGTCTGATCGATACAAGCAACTTGGGGAAGTGTCCGACCTTTCCGAAGCCATCGTCCTTGGTCGAAAAGCGCTCGAACTTCGTCCGCCAGGACACCCGGATTGTCCACAGTCGTTAAACAATGTTTCGATGCATCTCTCCCTGCGGTATCAGCGGATCGGGGAACTAGCGGATCTGAACGAAGCGATTGTCCTTGCCCGACAGGCGCTTGATCTGTCCTTGTCGGGCAGCCCGAGTCGTTCTCAGTATTTGAACAGCATTGGACATTATCTCTTCGAACGGTACCAGCAGATTGGAGAAATGACAGACCTCGACGAAGCAACTGTGCTTAGTCGACAAGCACTCGACCTTCGCCCTCCAGGGCACCCAAATCGCTCAGATTCCTTGAATAACGTTGCGATACATCTCTTCCATCGGTTCAAGCAGCTTGGGGATACGAAAGACCTCAACGAAGCGATTTTCCTAGGTCAACAAGCACTTGAGTTCCGCCCGCTAGGGCACCCAAACCGTTCACAGTCTTTGAACAATGTTGCGAATTATTTATCATATCGGTACAAGCGACTTGGGGAAATGCTGGACCTTGACGAATCGATCGTCCTCGCGCAACGAGCACTCGATCTTCGCCCGATGGGGCATCCAGGTCGTTCAATGACATTGAACAACCTTTCAACTCGACTCTTGGATCGATACAAGCGGCTCGGAAAGATGACGGACCTCAACGAGGCTATCGTCTTCGCCCGACAAGCGCTTGACCTCTACCCGCCGGGACACCCAGATCGTTCATACCCTTTGAACAACATTGGAAATTATCTGTCCCATCGGTACAAGCAACTCGGCGCATTGGCAGATCTTAATGAGGCCATCTTCCTTGTGCGACAAGCCGTCGATATTCTCTCACCCGGACATCCATTCCGGTTAACATTGCTGAGCAACGCTGCAAGCTATCTCTACAATCGGTGTAATGAACTTGGGGACATGGCGGACCTTGACGAAGCCATCGTTCTAGGTCAACAAGCTCTCGAAATTTGCCCACAAGGACACCCGGATCGTTCGCGCAACTTGAACAATGCTGCGGCCTATTTGTCGCATCGGTACCATCAACTTGGGGAAGTGGCAGACCTCAACGAGGCCATCGTCTTCGCACGCCAAGCCCTCGATCTTCTCCCGCCGGGCCACGTAGATCGTGCACTGTGGTTGAACAACGTTACAATCTATCTCTATCGTCGTTATAAGCAACTTGGGGAAATATCTGACCTCCATGATGCCATCATCCTCGCGCGAGAGGCGCTCAACCTTCGTCCACCTGGTCATCCTAATCGATCACAGTCATTGGACCGACTCACACGGTATCTTTATACTCGATTCTCTCAATCAAGTGAGATAAAGGACAAGGAAGAATTATTCGGTCTCTACACCAAGTTGGCGCAGGTCTCACAATTCATTTCATCATCCGATCGCTTTGCCTCGAAGGAATGGGTGAGTGTAGCTGAAGAGTTCCACCATCCTACCACGCTTCTGGCATATGAAACATCCCTTCGATTCCTTGTCCAGCATCTCGCTGTTGTGCCATCCCTACCTCAACATCTACACATCTTCAAAAAACTCGCTTCATCGCTCGCAGTTGATGCATTTTCAGCCGGCCTCCGCAGTCAATGTGCGAAAAATGCGATCGAGCTTCTAGAACAGGGTCGTGGCGTATTTTGGAATCAGATAACTCGCCTTCGTTCTCCACTCGAAGATGTTATCGCATCCGGTCCGGAAGGAAAGATCATTGCAGACGAATTCACTCGACTCACATCACGTATTCGTGATGAGATCAATTCGCATAGTTCAGATCAGCACGACCATCTGTGCAGTCTCAACCTTGACCTGCAAGCCGTTATCATCCAAATCCGAGAGTTACCCGGTCTCTCTCGTTTCCTCCTTCCCCCTCTTTTCTCCGATCTCCAGCGTGCTGCCAGCGATGGTCCTATCATCATCGTGAATGCGAGCCAGTATGCCTGTGATGCACTCGTTGTCTTCCTCGACAGGGATCCGGTTCACATTCCGTTGAGAATCTCTAAATCCCGTGTTCAAGATATGTCAACCCAACTTCAAGCGTTGACTGAGCGCGCAAAGATGATGGACGTGAAGAATGATTTCGGCCGCTTCCTGCGAGACCTTTGGGATGATGTTGTCTCGCCAATTGTCGACTTCCTCCTGACGACAGTCCCGCCTCGATCTCGCATATGGTGGTGCCCCACTGCCGAGTTCTCGCTGCTGCCATTGCACGCCGCCGGACCGTATCGGAAAGGCCAATGGAATCTCTCGCATCTGTACATCTCATCTTACACTTCCACCCTGACCGCCCTCATCCGCGCCAGACGGAATGATCCAACAGAAAAGTCGTCGGCGGATGGGAAACACGTTCTTGGCATAGGCCAAGCCAATGCCAATGGCGAGAGCGAACTTGTGTCTGTCGACAGCGAGTTGGACATCGTCTGTGAGCACATGCAAGGTGATCTCGCCACAATCATGCGCCTCGAAGGTCCGGAGTCGAGTATATCTCGAGTCTCCGAGGAGCTGAAGAAGCACGAATGGGTCCACTTTGCCTGTCACGGTATTCCAAATCGGAAACAGCCCTTCGAGTCAGCATTCGCGCTGCACGACGACCGCTTTACGATCGAACGCATCATCGGATGCGAGTTGGAGAACCCAGAGTTCGCGTACCTGTCTGCATGTCATACGACGGTCGGAGACGAGGAGAGTCCAGACGAGGTCATCCACCTGGCGTCAGCGATGCAATTTGCAGGGTTCCGGTCCGTGATTGGGACGATGTGGGCTGTGGACGATGGAGAGACGAACGAGATCACTTCGACGTTTTACAAGCATATGGTGGATGATGGGTCTGATCGGCTGGATTATACCCGTGCGGCGTTCGCGCTGAACAAGACGATGGCCACATTGCCCAATGTACCACTCGATCAACGTATACTATATGTACACATCGGTGCCTAGAGCACATTTGTTATTTATTTTCTCATTCTTCACTGATGAGTACTTATTTACCATCCACTGCTGTTGAATGTGACCGTTATTGATTCTGCACCCAATGTCTGTTGAAGATTACAATGGTCGAGAACGGCCGTCCCAACCTGGCACTGTAAGCCTTCCACTGGGACCCAAGACGACGCTTCTGAGGGGAATGCGCGCGCTGAAACATGGCACACTTCAAAATGGAGTATGCTGCATAAACGTCGTGCCCTGGCCTTCGTGAGCGGTGGGCGGTGCCTTTGGATGGAGCAGAGCATCTAGTAGTCTCTAGTAGTCAAAACCCATGTAAGTAGTACATAGTCCGAGTTGGAATAGGAAGTGACGTCGTTTTCCCCACGGGTCTTCTGCTTCGTTCATGTCGCGACCACCACAAGCGCAATCGCAATTGCTGCGGACCCCGCCCCACCCGACGTTCCCTTCCGCCCGCCCGACGCACCGACGCCCGCCACAGGCCCGCATTGTGTCCCACACCCGCTCGCCAACGACCCCCAAGCACAAGCCCGGTGCCG
>JBBPRP010000523.1:0-13526 GCA_038093135.1 Leccinum longicurvipes
CGGGCGAAGTGGGCGGGCGTAGAGGAGCCCATGATCAACATGTAAGTCCGAATCATGTCCCTGTCCCTGCGGCCGACTATTTCTTTTGTTTTCGACGGTTGCCCTCAAAGTGTGGGTCACCTGTTGTGGTTGAAGAATGACGGGATGTCCTCTGATGTTTCGTCAGACACATATTTATCTATATTGACACGTCGCTGTCGCCGATGAGACTCTGAGGTTGTCGAGAACAAAAAGATCAGAAAAAACAGGGCAAAGAAAGGACGCTGAAGCCTCTTTTCGTGACAGGTGAACTGGGACAGGTACGACATACGCCTGTCGGTTACTCCGCTGCGGGTACATACTATTGCGGGCGCAGTCGGCGGGTGCAGTGATGATATCATCCAGCGCGTCCGATGATCTCATCTCCGCGTCCGGCTCTTTTCCGTGTTTACTTTTACGTTCACTTTTTGTGTGTGAGGATCTCCCTTGAAATGCGGAGGTACATCTGCTGTGGATTATTTTGAAGCGTAAGGAAGAATAATTAGATGGGATCATGGGACTCTGATGTTTTCAAATCGCCAGACATCGATAGATCGATTGATATTCGGGCGGCCTCAGCGCGGCTGAGACTCCGAGGTTATCGAGAACAAAAGGATGAGATGGAATTTGGAGATGAAAAAAAAAACGACGTACAGATCGATGGGAATCATGTGAGCCTCCCGCGAATGATGAGCTTCAAGTTTGTGACGAGGGTGAAAAGAGGATGTGCAAGTAGTGCCGCGTACTATACTTATCAACTGTCTACTGGTACTACGGATCAATGGGGTGGAATGAGCGGCGAGGGTAATAGGTTCCTCTATTCGCAGACTCGCAGTCGCGGAAATGACTCGGATGAACAATGAACGCGAACCTGAAATCATCAAGGACAGTGGAATGGATGTTAGTGAGTAGTATAGTAATAGTAGCAGTAACTTGAAGCAGTAGAATGACCTCAGGATCACGTCATGCATGCATCATTACCTCACATCACGCGTACCATGATATCAAGCACACCACGGATCAGACGAAGTCCGCCGGTATACAATAATGCAAACGTTTAGACGCCAAGGGCGTTCGTCTGCATCAGTCGTAAGCTAGTAGTTTGCCAACTCCCTCTCGCCCCTCTTCAAGTTGCTGTTGCGCACCAGTTGTACTATCATCGAAACACCGGCGGCGGAGCATCCGAACCTGCATCCGAGAGAAGGTCCAGGAGTGCTTCCGCGTTCCCGGTTATGTTTTGCCGCAAAGGAACGCACGAATGTACGCACGTACGCCACTTCGCATCTTCCATCCCCCGGTAGCTCCGTTCCTTTTGTGTTGGATGGCATCGCAGGCGATGGAACAGTAATCTTAAGCTGTAACATGTAACTTTGTTCCTAGAGCCCACCACGTTCACGTTCATATCTGGGTCCGAGGCGCGAGCAAGCAGAGGAAGGACGGCAAAAACGTTCATGAAGCCCCTTCCCACCCCCTTGTGGCATTGCCAATTTGCTTCCAAGTTCCAGCCCAACACTAGAGTTACCGCATTTGGAAGTGGCTTATTGTCAAACGAGAGGGCGGAAGCGATATCGTTGAGTCTCACGTTTCAATGAGCGAACTCGTAAGACACACTTATTGTCTCGCGTTACCACTTTGGGACCGTTGAATAAGGAGTGCAGTAAGGTAATGGGTAATTTGGTCACGAACATGGCGAACGAACACGGGTCTAGTCGAACACAATCAGCGTCATTTAACTTACCCGAGATTCCTACAACAGTTATAAAAGAGAGGGATGAAACGCCCTCCATTTCTTCTGCCCAGCTCCAGACAGATTATCCTTCGAATTCAGCTCTCAGCTCTCAGCTTAGCTCTCTTTCGTGCATTTAACGCGCCTGCTCTCGTCTTCGTTTTCATCATCAGCAATGGATTCTTTTGACACCATCATTTCTGTCTTTGGTAACTCCAAGCAGGAAGAAGATAACGAGTCGGTGCCTGTCGAGTGGACTAGCTATCAATCCGGCCAGTGTGTCATCGCATGAACGTTGGCTCATTGCCTCTTCATGCAATATAAAGGGGGGAGGGGGGGAAGGGAAGTAACTGTGCACAGGTAAAATGTTCGTTATTCGTTGTGAGTAAACCTCGTTTGTCCTTCGAATCGCGCTCACCTCGGTTCTAGTATCGCATGCCTCACGGCAACACATTCGTTAGAATCATCAAATCCGCCAACATTTTTATCATCATCATCACCACCATCACCATATCACGTCTCGCAGCAGCGATACTCATTGGTACATACATGTTTTGATCGATTTTTTCGATTGGATGCACGATTTTTATATTCGTTCATCGTGTAGTTATATACTTTCGACTTTCGACCTAGTAGTGTTGTTTTAGTAGACTTTGTGTGTGTTTACTATGGATTGAGAGCCTGCATGGCTGGAATGGAAATTTGTGGACACTTACTCGAGCCTGGGGGTCTGACTGGATGATACTTCGTGTGGTGCTTCTGCTGGTGACAGTTCAGACCACGAGCGTTGGAAAAGAGATCGAAGGATGAATCGGGGATGGTCATTAGCTCGGAAGAAAACACGATGTTGCAGTGAGGGACTAGATAGTGCATTTGAGAACGATCACATGACTTACGCGATCATTGTTTGCACGAGCCAAACAGACTGCAGCAAAAAAGCCGGCAATGTTCTTTGCTTGACTTCAGCTTTGCTCATTTTTTTGCTTTAAAGTTTCCGGCTACTTTTTTTGAGTTATCCTCATGGTGAGTGCGAATGTGTTGCATGGTGCTCGGTTAATTCATTGGGGCGACGACAGGCTGCACAGGCTACCTTCAAATCCATCAAGTCTCTCGTTCCTCTTCTGGACCGTGTGTTGGTTCAGCGGTTCAAGGCTGAGACGGTACGTGTTTATGTCGTCGGATTCCCATGCGAATCTCATGTATCCTGTGCACCATCAGAAAACTGCAACTGGAATCTTCCTTCCTACGTCTGCCACGAACACGCCATTGCCAGAAGCTACCGTAATTGCGGTAGGCCCTGGGGCACCGAACAAGGATGGTGTCATTGTCCCGACTACTGTGAAGGCGGGTGACCGCGTACTCCTGCCCGGCTGGGGAGGAAATTCTATCAAAGTTGGAGAAGATGTACGTAGGATCGGTTCCGTCGTGTGTGAATGTGGACTGACGGGTTCATGAAACCAGGAGTACTTCCTATTCAAGGACGCTGAAATCCTAGCCAAGATTCAAGAGTAGATGGGCGTGTCGACCCCGGAACCGTAGCACGCCGAGTATGCCGGAGGGTTTGGCATGTGTAGTCGGGGCTAAGGGGCAGTAAAAGTTTAGCTGGTACTTATAGCATTATACACTAATTGCCGTGTTCACTGCATTTCAATCCATGTGCATGTATCCCCGCTCAACTGACGAAGGTCCCGATTAATTGCCCTCGAGGTCAGCTTGTTGTGCACCGCATGTCGAAACCTCCGCGTGCAGAGGTGTCCATGCACGAGCTGCAAGGCGCGTTTTACGAGCGACAGTGGGTCGAATGTCGCAACCCTGGATACAGCGTGTCCGTGGACAAGCGACCAAGAGCTCTCCCAGATCGATGTCCAAAACCCAGATGCTTACAGAGTCGGGCGTTTCAGGGAGATTCAGGCATCATCGATTCATCATCCGTCAGCGTGTTTATTAGTGAGCGCGAGAAAAGACGAATGGGGCTGTCTAATTTTTGACGGCGGCCTAAAACGCTGACTAAAATCCCGGATCAGACAGTCGACTTTGGAATCCGTCGCCCGATTTGGACTCGCTTTTGCCATCCACTTCACTCGTATAAAATGCCCTCCCCTTCCTTTTTCTCCTCGGTCCACTTTCCCTACTCCACCCCGTCTCGCCCAGAATTTCCAGGTATCCAATGGATCCAGACGCAAGCGTCAGCGACGCTCTCCCCGACACTCAGCTCGATCACCTCCAGTCTAAAGAGCACGCAGCTAAGGAGCCTCCTGCTAGTCAATCACCGGCTTCTCGCCGTAGTTTTGCTCGCTCATTTGGCATCGTGGCAACATGTACCTTTGCGATGATTGTCAACGTGGGTTTTGTCTCAGCGCAGTTCCGCCCAAGCTGACCACCGCCCCAGACTTCGAATTCGACTACGGTCGCCATTTCTCTTCCCGACATCGGAAGGGCGATTGACATTCAGCAGGATCAACTACAGTGGCTTATGTCTGCATATTCGTTGAGTTCTGTCAGTCAGCCTTCACACTGAGTACCCTCGTTTTCCCGTTCTGAATCCGCCCTAGGGATGCCTGCTCTTGTTCTTTGGTCGCCTTGCGGATCTGTACGGCCGCAAGAGGGGCTTTTTGGTCGGCATGCTTGTACAAGTGGTCTTTGCCATCGGTTTAGGATTCTCAAACGGTGTGTTTCGTGTTGCCCTTCCACACGCGTCGTCTGACTCCTGCCGATTCAAGACGGTCTCACTCTCGACATCCTTCGAGGTTTCCAGGGATTAGGTGCAGCTGCTGCCATTCCCGCTGCTGTACGTTGCATCGCCTCTCCTATTCCAGACAAACCCGATTCTCATCAACCTTATCCCAGCTGGGTGTTTTGGCCCACGCATTCCCTCCCTCGCGCGCCCGATCGATAGCTTTCGCAACCTTTGCCGCCGGTGCCCCTATCGGTGGTGCACTTGGTAACGTCATTGGTGGCATACTCACACAACTTACCAAGTAAGCATGTCTTTTCCCACAATTGTCAAGCGCCTTGACAGCCCCACAGGGAACACTGGCGTGCACCATTTTTTATGTCTGCGGGTTTATCCGCCTTATGCGTGTTGGGTTGTCTGGTGTCGTTCGATGCCGACGAGTTGTCCTCGGAGGCGGACACACGAGTTGATTGGATCGGGGCAATGCTTGTCACTGCCGGTTTGGTCCTTATCGTGTTCGTTCTCGGCCAGGCGCCGATTGTAGGGTGGAAAGCCCCTTGTGTGTACTTTTCCCCTTTCTATATTTGGCACAATGTTCATGTGCTGATTCAATGCAGATATAATTGCCTGTCTCATTATCGGCGTGATCCTAGTAGCCGCTTTCGTTGCCTGGGAGCATCGTTTGGAGAAACTTGGCGATAGCTCCGATAAACCCAAATCGTTCTGGACGCCGCCGCCCCTGATGAAACCATCCATATGGGGGAGAGCTAACGGCAGGATGGCCGCCGTTCTTGTGGTTGCTTTCCTGAACTGGTCTGGTTTCATGTCTTGGGCATTCTGGGCTCAGGTTTGCCCCCTGTTGATTGTGCAATGGCGTGACAAATGCTGACATGTCCCACGTTTAGCTGTATTACCAAAACTACCTTGGGCTTACGCCCGTGCTCACGATGGTTCGGTTTTTACCCATGTTTGTCATGGGTTGTCTCTGTAACGTTTTTGTTGCCATGGTGGTCGGAAGACTTCCATTAGTAGTATTCTTTGGTGAGGCTATTTCGTTTCGATTTTGACCGTTTGGGATGGACCACTAACGACCAATGTTGGTGCTCTGTTAAGTATTGGGCACCATCGTCACTGGATCCGCTTGTGTCTTGTTCGCGGTCATTGACCCGTCAATTACCTATTGGGCATTTGGGTTCCCATCCACGGTCTTGGTTGTGTTTGGAGCCGACTTTGTGTTCGCGGCTGGAACTATTTTTGTTGCCAAGATTGTATTCCCGCACGAGCAAAGTCTGGCTGGTGGGCTGTTCCAGACCATGACACAGGTAAGCTCCGGTTTCTCACGAGGTTATTATTGGATTGCACATCCACGCTCTACAGATCGGAACCGCATTCGGTCTCACGATTAGTACGATCGTGTACAATGGTGCCGTAAACTCAGAGTCGGCCAGACTCGGAGTGGTTTTGAACGCTGAGGGAACCAATGCACCATTGGCAGCGGAACTAGATGGTTACAGGTTCGCTCAATGGACCTGCGCTGCTTTCCCATTCTTTGGTATGTGATTTATTTTATGTTTTCCCTGATCGGGGTGTGCTAAAGTCGTTGGTAGCTGGCTTGATAGCTGCTATATTTCTAAGATCAGTCGGCGTCGTAGGATACGTCAAGCAAGTCCCCTCCGAACAAACCATCACTGAACAAAACGAGAGTTCTCAAGCTTAGATGCCAGATTGGCACTACCCGGTCACGATCGGGTTTTCTTGCACGGTTTCATTGGACGCATTCAACGACCCTATAACTTACCCTCACGATAATACCGCATAGCATTCGGTGACCGGGTTCCAATGTTACCCAGCGGTTGTATACATCAAACGATTCGCTGCTACGAACAGCCACGAAAGGATATGGACGTTTTCCCCATGTCAACATAAGTCTCGCTCAACTCACTCGTCTTGCACGCCCACGCTTAGTCGTACCATTTCCTATTTTGATACATGAAGAGATTTTTCGATGCAACCCTTCAACGGCGTTAAATCAGTTATTTGTGTTTTACTTTCTGTCGTTTTTCCCTTATTTTATCCTTTGATTGTGGTATTTCGATATTCTCCCAGACCGGATGTTCGCAGGACACGAGGGGAAATGGGGATATAAAGGTTAAATCGTACAACAGGTTCTCGATAACGGGAAAGATCCCTACGATTAATTCATGTGTGTATTGTAATGCTCTCGTGCAAACGATGAGGAGAATCTGAGAATCTGAACGTTTGACGGGATGTTAGAGTGGTAGTTGTCGACATATCACCAAGCATGTACAGCACATACTTGTTAAGTTGGAACTAAGTACATCGTTGCGACTGCTCAATGCGGGCGTGACTTACTATGACACTGATACTATCGCTTGAATACTGTTTTCGTAGGCCTTCCAATCGTGACGGTTGACCTCCAGCGGAAATTTCAGGGAGAGGAAATGATTCAGGGTTGTTACTTATATATTCGTTTTCCCTCGAAATCGTTTGTCCAAGGTCATCCCAGCTGATCCTGCCAGATCCGGCTATGGATTCGCGACTAGTCGTAGGATTCAGATCATCGTACATCACCTGTTCAGGTATTTCCTGAGGGAAAACGGAGAACGGAGACCGAATCCCGATGAGCACGTTCACGGTTGGAGCCGCTGATTCGCCGGACCATACGACCATATTCCTATTCGAAAAGAAAAAATCATGTGGGCAGGAAACGAAACCGAAACCGATAGCAAGCCCGAGGTCTGAAATACGAGGCAGCTAGTATCGATATCAAGAGTGCTCATTCTGACAAGGATTCTTGGTAGTATACGCTCACGATACGTTTATCACTGTAGTAATTTATGTTCGCGAGGAAAATCGGACTCGCAGCCCGAGGTTCTATGTCTTGAGTATTTGAGGTTGCCAGGTATACGTTCGAGTTCGAGTTGTGGACAATCGATCATCGATCAGCGCACTGGGCTGTTTGTAGGTATATCGGATTCGTCCCAACGTCTCGAGACAAACAGCCCAGCTCAGTGATTCCCCGCGGGGCTCGTCGTCGTCGATCCATCGAACATCAGTGCGCCACAGGTTGTTCCGCATTCCCCCGAGGGCCTCGGTGGATGTTTATGTTCGTGTCATCATCAGTTTCGTGACTCTCCCAAGGCCCGTACGTGTATCATCGCATTCATGCAGATAGTTTTACACTCAAACACAAAAATCGACTGATTTGCTGTGCAAGAAGACGACCTGATGAAGCTCGAGTCTGAGTGCGACTCACGAACGTGTTCCGATGAGCGCGCGATCGTACGCGTACAGGATACAAGTATAGCAAGCACTGCCGGGTTAGATTGGACGTGGGTCCCGGATCCGAGTAACTTCGTAGCTAGTATAAAAATACTTGGTGTGTGATCCGTGTGTGATTCGCGCACGTGTCGATAGAAGAAGCAGAAAAGGAAACGTACGATAAGCTGTCCGCGGGTTCACTTCGGGATGGTGTGGGGACTTTGCAGTGGACCTAGGATTAAAAATTAACTCGGGCCTTGTGTTCTTGGGTCGTCGGTGAGATAAAAGATAAGCGAGCGCTGGCAGGTCTGTCAAACAGACTCGGAGGTGCCAGTGGCGTCGAGTTGACGTGATATTGTGTGCAGAGCCTGAGAGTCGCACGAGCAGCGCGGCTCGGACTTTGTCGGCACCTATCTCATCTCATACGTGTCTCGCTCGGAGTTGCCTGGCAGTTCCATTCACTGATTTATAACTGAGGCTAGTGTTGAGCGGTCATGCTGCGCACAACCACATAATACAATACAATCTAGATAAATATGATAATTATTTTCTGGCTCAGTCCTGGCTGTCCAAAACTCGGGACACGGGGAAACTGTCATTGGCAAGTTATTAGAAATCCCCTCATCCGAGTCAGTTCCGTGGTTCATCGAGATGGGCATGTAAGCAGCTCTGTAGGTCTTGATCTCGGAGTGATAATCGACGGGTGATATCATGATAGTCTGTCTGCAGAATCAATCAATCATCGACGGTTCGATTGTGATCTTATGCCGTCAAAACGGCGCCAAAGAGAGGTCGATTTTGAAGGAGTCACTATGAGTGTTCCGCTAGAACCGCAAGCTTCGCCGTTCGGCGACTGGCAGGCGATTCGCTGTCAACTCACGCGGAACATGAACGTCTGAATGACTGCGCCGCTAGGTTAGTATGTCATAACTATACAGTATCGAAGTCAACATCCCATCGATGTGTTCACCGTACATTTGCCAGTCGGATCGCGGACCTAGTAGTGGCCCCTTGAACGGCTGCGCCGCTACGTGCTTGAGAGTACACAAGTGCCATCACGATTATCGGTAAGTATGTGAGTTCAAACTCAAACCCCCCGTCAACTCACGGACGCGATCGCGCCCACACACGTTTCGTACTTAAAAAAAACGATATGATGCATTGACGGGCAATATATACTACACGGAAACTTTTGAAAACCATACAAGAACGGCGGGCCGTGGTGTGCGCGCCTCACCGAGTCGCCTTCGTATTCATGTTCACCCCTGTCACTCCAAACATCAGTTTAACGACAGGCCTAGATCCTGCGCGATAATGACCGCCGCCTTTTCACCGATCAACAACGCAGTCGAGTTCGTATTCTGAATGAAGTTTCGATCAGTCAGTTCACTTTCGATCACTTGTTCAGAACGGGCGGAACACAAGCACGTACGTTGCCAACGTTCGTCGGACAGATCGACAGGTCTAAATTGAATAGGTTCACCGTCAGCATCCATCATATAGTGCGTTATCATACCTGCGACCTTGAGACCCTGCACACCGTATACGTTCAGACGCGCATCGACCACACCGCCCTGGTCACGAGGCTTCATAGCACAGGTTCCTATCTGGATTCATACCATCACCATCAACATCGTTCACGAAACCAAACAGCACATTGGAGATCCTACCGAGTGGAAAGTTGTGGATGCTGGAAGCGTAAGGTTTAGCGAGCAAATTATTGTTGAGGACGCGACTTCAGCAACTCACCTGATTCCCGAGTGAATTTGGAGATCGCCTCATCATCCACTTCGGTGTATACAATGTCCGGCGCATCCGTCGACGCCGGGATGTCCCTTTCCTTGACGGCCGCCGCGCTCCCGACAGGGAACTTTGGATGGAACATAGCCACCTCTCCCCGATACGAGGGCAGACGTCTCACGAGCTCCCGAGCCTTTTTATAGAACCAAACAAGCAACGCAAGATCGCTGGATCTACTCCGAGTCAAATTCGTCAGCAGTGTAGACCACAAATCATTATGCGCGGAACTTGCTTGGATAAGAATCCGCTGTCAAAGTCTAGCGGCGCATTTGGGTCTTGGCCATCACCAATGTGGACACTGCCAATAGATTCTGTGTACACCTTGAAACTAGATCGTCAGAGGAAGCGAGAAGGATCGCTGTGCATTCTCACAATGGAATAAGCTACAGCAATGAATTTCCATGGACCCTTATAGCCAGGGCCAAGCAAACTGGCGGAGGGTTAAATTATCAGTATCAATTCAACGCAGCACACAAGAGCATACCCAGCCACTGGCGCAATCACGCCTACAGCCTTATCCGGCTGGTTCTCGAAAAATGAATCCCATCTTGGCTGAAAGCCGGGCCCTAAGACTTTTAATTCTTCTTTTCTCGGGCGGATTTTCCCAAGAGCCTCGACCCCACTTCGGGATTGATATATCAGCATATACGTAAAATGATCACGACCACAAACTTTGTTGCAACCTTGCCTTTGCCCGTATCCCGCCACTCATTCAGGTATGCTGGGAGCACGTTAATGTTACCCGTAACCATGCAGTTTATGTGACCTGGACTCGATGAGTTCTTTACCTTTGGTTGCTTCTGGGTCCATCCAGACATCATCCATAGTGTCCTTCCCATCTGGTGCATAGCACACAACGCCTGAATAGACGTGGTCTGCGAAATAGCATCAGTCTGGTTAAAACCAGTCTCGATCCAATAGACATACCTAGATAATTCTCCCCAACACCAGGCAAGTCGACGACGACAGAGATGCCATGTCGTTCGAGAATAGACGAGGATCCAATTCCTGACCGTTCCAAAATGCCGGGAGATCCGAAAGCTCCTGCAGAAACGACTACTAGTTGCCTAGCCTTTACGATGGCGACAGGATCACCGGCTCTGGTTATATACTCAATGCCGACTGCACGTCCATTCCTAAAATGATCGCGTGAGTCGATTCATACACATGTACGCGTCGTGCATGGTTCGCTTACTCGATAACGACGCGTTTGACCTTTGTCTCGACCAGGATCTCTAAATTTGGGTTGTCTGTCTGTGGGTACAGATACTCAGAGGCAGCATAAGAGCGTTTTCCGGTCACAGAGTCCATATATCTGAGAACAGTGCATGATGGACTATTGATAACTCGTTTTCCTGAGTAAACTTACTTGTAAGAGGGCTAATGAAGAGAAATCAGGGGAAAGGATTCTTTCAAGTGATGAAAGCACGCACGGCATACGCATCTGCGGTCTTGAAATCATTGTTGTCATCGACCACTGGACGTTTCGGGTCGTATTTCCGTACAAGGCCTAGGAACTGGGTTCCGATACCGAAGTCAAGTCCTGCAGCAGATATTTGAATGGGGCCTTCATATCCGTGTGTCGATCTTTGTGCTATCGGGGTGTACGTTTCGAGCTAGACAATGTCGTCCAGGAAGTCGCTTCGCTTCGAGGTAATCAAGATTACCTTTCTGATCAAGGGGAGAAGATCTTCAAAGCCCCATCCTTCATTTCCCAGGGCCGCCCAGCCATCATAGTCAGACTGAGCGCCACGCACGTAAACCATGGCTATGTGCACAGCATTATGGTCAAGGGTGGCGTGGATTTGTGAAGCGAATGAAGATGGCATACGAAGACGAACGGTCGACCACTTACTGTTGACAGCGGAGCCACCGCCCACTGCGTGGCCAGTTGATACTACCACCGAGCGGCCGTTGAGGAATTCACTAGGCTTGGACGTGTGTTTGGTGAGAGTGGTGCTGTCCTCTGCGAGGTGATCAACAAGTCGGCAAGGCTGGACGACGCTGGGTACGTCGCGCGAGTGCTTTCCGCTTTCGACGACGAGGATCTTGAGGGACGGGTTGGACGCGATCAACCGCCCTGCGGTAACGCAGGCGGCTGTTCCGCCTGATCTCGAGTAAATAAAAGGAATGAAAAAGGTGGGTGAAGAATAGACGTACCTCCGGCAAAGATGATGTCATACTCTGAAGACATTGCGAATATTGGTGCGCGAGTGGAGATGTTAGTGAGAGTGATTCGGGGTGAGTACTGCTCACCACAGCCTTGGACGACGTTGGTTTTTATGGAGTGGACTTTCTATTAGGTCACCGCCCGCTGTTAATATGATCCATGCTAGTAGTTGTGCCTAAGGGGAGAAATGGAGACGCCGCATTCGAGCCGCGATGGATTCAAAGGCAGTGGTGACAGTGATAGTAGTATAATCGCCGATCGGTGGTGTGCCATGTGTTCAACGTGTAGTGGTAAGCGGAGCTGCAACTTGGTTCACCGTTCGGCCTCAAGAGGACCGCCAGCCACATGACATTCTAACAGCTTGCAGGCCACTCTCGGATGCTTCATGCCTACCAGCAAATGTTATGTTTCCTAATCCCGCACTGATCGAACAACTATAAATTGCGCCATCATTCCACCCGGCCAATTCCTTGTTTTCCTTGTTTTTCTACTCCACGTAGTCGTGCTCATGGCCACCGCAGAGCAGACCCCTGCACTCTTCAGGCCCATCAAGGTTGGCCGGATGACCCTCCAGCACCGCGTCGTTCTCCCGCCGTTGACCCGTTTCCGAGCGTATGCCTCGCATGTACCCGGGCCTCAACAAGAATCGTACTACGCTCAGCGTGCTTCTTCACCGGGCACCCTCCTCATCGCGGAAGGCACCTTCATCTCCCACGACGCAGGGGGGTTCGACCATGTTCCAGGTATCTACACCGACCCGCAAATTGAGGCTTGGAAAAAGGTGGCCAGCGGATCTTCGTGTCCTTCTTACTGTATTCATGTGATCGCAACCAGATCACGGACACCGTTCATGTCAAGGGGTGCTACATCTTCATGCAGCTATGGGCGCTGGGTCGCGCTGCAGAGATAGATGTTCTCGAGAAGCAGGATCCACCTTCGCCGTATGTCTCCGCATCGCCCTTCATGTTGGCAGAGCGTTCCAGACCCCCTCGTGAATTGAGTGAAGGCGAGATCAAAGACTACATCGCCGCATACGCGAAAGCGGCGAGAAACGCTGTACACCGCGCAGGATTCGACGGGGTGGAAATACACAGTGCAAACGGCTACTTGCCGGACCAGTTCCTCCAAACGATGTCGAACACACGCTTGGACGGTTGGGGTGGGGACAAAGAAGGTCGTACGAAGTTCACGAGGGAGGTCGTGGACGCTGTCGTGGATGCAGTTGGCGTAGACCGAGTCGGTGTTCGCGTTAGTCCGTGGAGCCCTTTCCTGGGTGCGTGATCGTTGTGGCGGTTTCTGCTCATTTGTATGACTCACTCTTCTTTTCTAGACATGAAGATGTCGAACCCTCGACCAACATTTGCATACCTCGCGATCGCGCTGCGCGATAAGCACCCGAAGTTGGCCTATCTTCATGTGATCGAGCCTCGCATCGCGGGGGGCCGGGATGCAGTTGGGGACGCAGACCATTCGGAGAGCAACGATTTTTTGCGACAGATATGGAATGGCGGTGAAGGTGGTGAGGAAAGGATATTCATATCAGCCGGTGGATATACCCGCGAGACAGCGTTGCATACTGCGGAGCACAAGGGTGGGCTTGTTGCATTTGGGCGACCCTATATATCAAACGTAAAGTCTCGTTGCATTTTCATTCTACTAGCTGCATCAGTTCACCTGTTTGTTTGTTTGACAGCCTGATCTCCCGGCGCGGCTACAGAAGAATCTGTCTCTCACACCTTCGGACCGCTCAAGGTTCTACCAACCGGGGAACATGACACCTTTCGGATACAATGACTGGCCGTTTGCAAATGGGAGTGTTCAAGACATAAACGTGAACCTTTGATGCCGGTATTTCC